>PVLC010003617.1:15251-95035 GCA_004027655.1 Graphiurus murinus
AAAAAAAAAAAAAAAAAAAAAAAAAAAGAAAGGCCTTCCTTCTGTTTTCTCTGCTATATTCACAGATTCACCCCCCCCCAAAAGTAATAATAATAATATTAATTTTGAAGATGTCTTCTTCATTTGATCTAGAATATCACACACATTGAAAAAGGTATAATGAAATGGAAAACCAGAAAATCGAGGAAAAGAAAATCAGGAGGAAAAGAAAAATATACCCCAAATCAGGTTAGAAATTTTGGCCAAGGGAAACTTATCTACATGTGAGATTGTTTTTTACTTTTTCACACTAAATTTACCTACAGTAGATAATTTGCATAATAGTACCTTTCTAAGTGGCTTTTAAAATAACTATTGAAAGCCCTTCTCACCTCTTTGGATAATTTCTAAGCATCTGCTTTTATTTCCGGTGACCAGAAGTTCAAAATGTGTCTACAGGGACACTGTAAATATACAAGTTGACTTCCCAAAGCCCCCTTTATTGAAATGCAGTGTTTTCCAACTAGATCTTGGGTACAGGCAAGAATGTAACTTGAGTGTAGATGATTTTGAGGTTACAAAAAAAAAAAAACTCAGCTGCTTTTCTCCTTTTCCTCTTTCTTCTGGTAGATCTATTCCTCTTTTTTTCTCACCCCCTTCTTTGGCTTTCTTGCCATCTCCTTCCCAGCCTCCTGAATCTGATTAAAAGAGAGCACCTAATACTAGCTTAATACTACTCATAGTTTAACACTTCACATTCTGAACCACATTTGCCTGTTACAGTGTCAAACTGGCTCCATCTGTGTTGGAAACACATATCACCAGGTATGTTCAGGTCTTACATACCAAGGAATTCCCCCATTCAAAGCAAATGTATTTTCAAATTAAGGAGAATATCTGTGTTCCATTTAAATAGAAATTGACTATTAACAATTTGGTCTTCTGAAGTTGCTAAAAAAAGAAAATTATTGTTGTTGTTGTTATTATTATTATTATTATTATTAATTACCTTACTGGTAGTTAATCATTGCATCCTTTTCCTCCACCAAAGTTTAAAAATTTTTAAGGAGGAGCAGATGAACCATATGACTATCAGATGATATAGATAAAGGCCGTTTTTATATTTCTTTGAACTATTGACCCTTTCTTCATCTGTGGATCTGGACTAAGCCTTTTACTTGTTCTAAAGTGTCTTTGACATAGAGGATACTGTAGAGGGAGAAGAAGTCCATTCTGGTAAACTGCACAGAGATATGTGCAGATCTCAAGACACATCTCCTTCGGGTGAAACTTCCATAGTAGGCTGAAATTTGTTCCTTTGGAAGCTTCCATAAAGGGCAAGAAGAAAAGTCTTATTAGTCTTGTTCCCATGTGTCTGCTGTGCATTTAAAGATTAAGGTTATTTATGTTTAGGAAGCATTGCACCCACTCATATACCTCTCCAGTGGGCAGAGACTGCAGGGGTGTGCTAATGTTTATCCTTGGCACCAAGACAAGCATTACAGAAATGCAAGTTCCTTGGCTTGTCTATTAAACTCTGCTTTCTCTCTTAACTGACTTAATGTCACCTTGTAAATTGTTGTGTTGTTTGAGGAGTGTGTTTTTCTCTGGGTTACAAGTCTGCAAGAATCAACATTTGAACACTCTCCTGGAAAACTTTGCATTTCAAATACTTGACGCCACTGAATTCTCCTTTAAAGTTGGAGAATATGGCACATGGCCTGAGATTACATATCAGTATTATTTATCTGTCGAGGTCTCTGCCCATGTATGAGTGCATATGTGTGTGTTTGAGCTGGTTAATTGTTTCATTGGTTGCTTCGAGTGTGTATAACACACTCGAGGTCTGGATCCTCAGTTGAGTCCTTGATCAGGATACACTAAAGGAGGCTGCTCCACCGCTACAGATCCGATGCCTGTCACTGACCACTCATTTGACAGGTGCCTGTGATGAATTTGAGAGGAGCGCGTGACAGACCCTTGTCTAGTCTTGCTCTACCTGCCTTGCCTTGAAACACAACCCAACATCCTGCTTGAGTTATCCCAGGCTTTTCACTCCTTTCCATGCATCTCACAGCAAGTCCCATCTTTGTGCCTTTGCTTACGTAACATCCCATCCCACTCCTGGAATATTCACCCCATTGTTCTCTGATGATCTAATACTTTGTCACATGCAGTTAAGCCTTTATTCTAGGAAGCCTCACTAGCCATTTGCACCCAACAACCACTCTAGTAATTGTTTTCTTTTTTTCACAAAGAGTACTAGATATTTCCTATTAGTAGTTATTAGTAGTTGCTCTTTGTAGACTAAAGTTAAGAAAAATATTGCCCCAAATAGATGCACTCAAATTCTTCTTAACCAGTCTCCTTTTTATATAAAGCAAGAAAGAGAAAAACCAAGTGGTTGTGTATTGAGAATCTGACTTCCAAATCACTTCACAATGCCTGATTTTGTTTCAATTTCCAACTAGACTGTGTGCTCTAAGCCGGGGACAGGTCTTCATTTCCCCATACTGCCCACCTGAATGTAATGCACATCGTAGGCTCAGCAAATGCTTCCTCAGCTTCTGACTTTTCCAAGGTAAGACCACACCCCTCCTGGAAGCACATGTGCCTCATTTCAAAGCAGTGGTCTTTCTGAGCTTCTAGGAAATCGGCTGGTCCTATTGTTCACTGTGTAACCTAGGGCCAGAGCTGGGCAGGAACTGCCTGCTCAAGGTGTCCTGCCAAGGGCACACCTGGGAGCTGACATCTAGCCTGTCCTTAGAGCTCAGTCCTGGAGGGGAGATGACATATGCTGAGGAAGGGAGGGAGGACTGCTTCTCACTTGTTAAAGGTACTGATACCTCATGGGACAGGAGCTCCTGAGAGGACATTCTTTTCTGATTTACATGAAAGTTTTGTGTGGGTTAACCAAAGTTCAAGTATAACCGGAGAGAGGAAAGATGTTAAATTTTGGGTATCCAGAGTGTATATATAGAGATTAATTGTTTTAGATTTCCCTTAAGATAATCAAATACATCACTACTAATCTAAACACATGTTGACACATACCTGTGTATATCACACACAGTGAGACATACACATGAGGAATTGATTTCCAATAAAAGGACAAATACAAACCAGAATATTTAAAGCCATACAGTTACCAATATTAATTTACTTAATAGAATGATGTTAAGATCTTCCATACTCTTGGATAGGCAGAATATATATCATCAAAATGGTCATTCTCCCAAAAGTGATCTACACATTCAATGTGATACCCATTAAATTACCAAGGTCACTCCTTACAGACATAGAAAAATCAGTCCTTGAATTCATTTGGAACAACAGAAAGCCCAGAATAGCCAAAGTAGTTCTTAGCAACAAGAATCATGCAGGAGGCATCACAATACCTGACTTCAAACTCTACTACAAAGTAACAGTAATAAAAACAGCATGGTATTGGTACAAAAAAAGACACATATACCAATGGAGCAGAATAGAAGACTCAGAAGCAAACCCACACACTTACAGTCAATTGATTTTTGACAAAGGAGCCAAAGACATACACTGGAAAAAAAGATAGCCTCTTCAACAAATGGTGTTGGCAAAACTGGTTAGCTTTATGCAGGAAAATGGAAATAAACCCTGCTTTCTCACCCTGCACAAGAATCAATTCAAGATGGATCAGAGATCTGGAAGTCAGGCCAGAGACCTTGCAGCTACCTGAGAGGGCATAGGCCCAACACTTCAACACATAGGCACAGGTAAAAACTTTCTCAACAAGACCCCAAAGACACAAGCAACTCAAAGGAAGATCAATACATAGGATTGCATTAAACTGAAGATCTTCTATACAGCAAAGGAAACTATCAAGAACCTCAACAGAGCTGGGTGTGGTGGCGCACACTTGTAATCCCAGCATTTGGGAGGCTGAGACTGAAGGATCCAGGTTCATGGCCAGTCTCAGCTACCTAGTGAGGCACTCTGCAACTTAGTGAGACCCTGTTTCAAAATAAAGAATAAAAAATAGGGCTGGGGTTATAGTTAGGAGGTAGAATGCCCCTGAGTTCAATCCCCAGTATCACAAAAGAAAAAAAAAATCTCAACAGAGAGCCCACAGAATGGGAGAAAAATTTTGACAGCTACTCCTCTGATAGAAGACTAATATCTAGAATATACAGAGAACTCAAGAAATTCACAGCTAAGAAAACAAATAACGCAATCAACAAATGGGCAAATGAGCTAAATAGACACTTCACAAAAGAACACATACAAATGGCCAATAAATGTAGGAGGAAATGTTCAATATCATTAGCAATCAGAGAGATGCAAATCAAAACTACCCTGAGATTTCACCTAACATCAATCAGAATGGCAATCATCAAAAACACAAACAACAACAAATGTTGGGGAGGATGTGGAGAAGTGGGACCCCTAATACATTGTTGGTGGGATTGCAGATTAGTGCAACCACTTTGGAAAACAGTATGGAGGATCCTCAGATGAATGGGAATGAACCTACCATATGATCCAGCAATACCACTTCTGGCTATCTATCCCAAAGAATGGAAACCAAACTATCAGACCAATGCACAATTCACAGTTGCCAAGCTGTGCAACCATCCAAGATGCCCATCAACAGATGAATGGATTACAAAACTATGGGGTTTATACACAATGGAATTTTACTCAGCCAGAAAGAAGAACAAAATCATGTTATTTGCAGGGAAATGGATGGAACTGGAAAACATTATGTTAAGTGAGATTCATCAGTCACAAAAAGTAAAAAATTGGATGCTCTTCCTAATATGTGGAAGCTAGGGAGAAAGTGGGTCATAAGAGGTACTCTCGATGAAGAAAGAGAAATCTTAAATGAGCAAAGAAGGTGACTTAACTGAAGGTGATGGGAAGGGGAGGAAAACACCCTAATGCACATGATGTACTTTCACAAACATCAAAGTCAATCAATAAACTTAACTTGAGAAGGAGGGAGGAGGAGCGAGTATGGCAGGAATTGGGGAAGGGTTAAATGAGAAATGTGTGCATGTATGACTTTACCAGCTTGTACCTAACAAAGATGTATGATTACAGTGCACCAATAAAAAAAATAGTAGAATGATGCTTCTGCTTGTTTTTTTCTTTCATCCTTCCACATATGTATTAAGTTAGTACTATTTTAAAATATTTGTTTAAGTTGGGCACGATGGCACACATCTGTAATCTAATTACTTGGGAGGCTGAGACAAAAGGATCAAAGGTTTGAGGCCAGACTCAGCAACTTAGTAAGACCCTGTTTCAAAATAAAAATTGAGAAGGGCTGGGGGTGTAGCTCAGAGGTAGAACACCCTTGGGTTCAATCCCTACACCGAAAAAAAAATTGGGGTTATAATCCAGGAAGATGCAAGATTTTGTATGCCCTGCTCAGGAGATGCGGCTATCTCTCCAGTGTGGCAGAAAGGCCAACAAAGTACAAAGAAATGAGGATAATGCAAAAGCCTTATGTCCTTCTAGCATCATATATGTGCATCCTCCCCTGGATTGCTGTGCATGCCTTTTTCCATGCACTGCTGGTCCTCAGAAAAGAAAGCAAAACAAGTGAAAGAATGTAAAGACTTCCATTCTGTATGAGAATAACTTTTATATAAGCATGAAAGATTGGAGTTGGAAAGGACCTTGAAGACAACTGACCTTCCTCGTTTTGCAGGTTAAGTTAAAATTTGAAAAGGTTCAATGATTTGTATTTCATTTCTTGTTTTAGTGAAGCCAAGTTATTTTCAGGACCAAACATGTCTTCTTTACTCCCTAGACTCCTAGAAGTCAGAAACATCTAGCAGTAGTTTCATTCATCTAACACCTTGCAGTCCACATGGTGAGGTAGCAGATCTGTTTTTTTTCAGATATTAATGATTTCAGAATATTGATCTCAAGTTTTATATATTTCAATAAACTCATAATAAAAGTTATAATCATTACCTGGTACACCACTTATCCTAAATAGCCCCCCCTTTTTTGCCATCTCCAAAGATTTCCCTGAGTGTTGTAACAGGAATATTATCAAAGTTCAATAAATTTTTTAAATGGATCCAGAAACCTATTATTTATTTTGGTTGGTTGATTGATTTTTGTGGTGCTGGGGTTGAATTTAGGGTCATTCTACTTCTGAGCCAAACCCCTACACCTTCTTTCATTTTATATATAGAGAGAAAGTGTGTGTGTGTGTGTGTGTGTGTGTGTGTGTGTGTGTGTGTGTGTGTGTGTGTTACTGGAGATTGAACCCAGGGGCATTCTACCTCTGAGATATACCTCCAGCCCTTTTTTATTTTAATTTTGAAACAGGATCTCACTAAGTTGGCCACTAATCTGGGATTCTTCTGTCTCAGTCTCCTAAATACTGAGATTACAGGCATGTGCCACCATGCCCAGCTCCCCCTTTTATTTTAAAACAGGGTCTCCCTAAGTTGCCACACACTGGCCTCAAACCTGCAATCCTCCTCTCTCAGCCTCCCAAGTACCAAAATCTCTGGTTTAATATACTCAGATGCATTGCTATTTTTCTTTTGTTCACTGTAGACTTTATTGTAGGTAATTTCCTATGGATGTTGGTAAAACAACTACATGACCAGATTGATGGGCTAATTAGTGAGTTAGGGATTTTAGGTTTCAGTTCAGTTTTTAAAATCCATTTACAAAGAGGATCAGACAGACTGGTAATCACATCTTCCATTAGAGTAATAACAGTCAATGCTAACTAATTGTCAAAAAAAAAAAAAAAATCCAACTAATAAAATCAGTTCTGGAAATAAACAGAAAACCAAGAATCTGAAAAATCTGAAAAGTGAAGGAAATTTAAAGCAAATATATCCAAAGACAGATTTATACATTTGTTGACCTTGCAGCATTTCCTTTCATGCTGACAAAAACAATATATCTTGCCTCCAGCATTCTTTTAATACTTAAGCAAATTAATGACTCCTTCTATTATATATAGCTTTAAATGTTTTAATCAATATATTTTAGATCTACCATAAATAATTTAGAATTTCAAAAAATAGTTTCCATCCTAACTTAAAAATTGGTTGATATCTTAACTATAACTTGTAAAGTGTTTTCATTTTGCCTTCTACTGCTTCTTCCTGCTTCCTACTATTTTATATAATAAGTAGCAAAAAAAAACCAAACAAACAGTAAGTCTTCAAAGAATCCTGAAAAATGATGTCAGCTATTTATAGTCCTTCCTCTCCATCTTATTTTAATTAATGCTTTTAAAGCTGCTAGAAATTAAAGGTCACCACCGCTGAATGTGTATGGGGCAATTTGTCCAAATTAACTTATTCCTGCAGCCTGATGGGTGAAGATGAGCCATCTGGCTCCATTTCATAGGAAGTATCATCCAAGAGAATGGCTTCTGGGGGAAGTTTAATTATCTTTCATCTAAAAGCAAAATAAATAAATAAATAAATAAATAAATAAATAAATAAATAAATAAATCTCTAGTTATCCTATGGATTAAACCCTATGGATTCAATATTGTTAAATTTTAGTTTAAGAGAATCTCCCCTGCCATATCTCATCTATTTCTACTGCACAGGAAAATTTGATACAAATTAATACAAATACAAATTGATACAAATTAATACAAATTGATACAAATTAGTCTAGAGTAGCTATTTTTACTTTTAAATTCAGAAAAAAAATTACCATTTTGTGAAGATGAGAAAAGATAAACATTTGAATATATAAAGATTTCTTTTTGGTCTTAAGCCTTAAGGGAAATGGGAGACATACTTTCCACAACTTCCTTGTATATCCCAAATTTAAAAATGTACCAGCTTTTAATTGTTATTATTACATCATAAAAATAGAAATATTTATAGGGTTGTCATTGACCAGTGGAGGGCACTCCCATCATCATGAAAGACATCGGCTAGCTCATTCTCATCTGTAAAATTAAAGTGAAAGATAATTATACCTGCTGCTTTAACTGCCACCATTCTAGCTTTTCATTACTAAAGGGATCTACTTATAAAAATGCAAGCAAATCCAAACATGTCTTCATCATTAAACAACTGGATAGGACTCTATCATAATGAAAATAATCAAAAGATAGCAGATATCAGAAAGAAATTGGCTGTTAATAAACAAAAGCAAAATAAGAGCAAGACTTACCAGACCCAGGGCTACTGGCTCCAAAATTTAGTCTTCACTGTCCATATTTTTACTAAAGTTCTCAAAATATTTTGTGGTTTGGCTTCTTTTAAAAGAATATGATTTACAAATCATTTGGTTTTGTTTTTTTTTTTTTTTATGACAAATCCCTCTTTTCTTTGCCAAGATACAATGCCAAAACAATCCTCACAAAATTCAATTTTTCAGCATTTGTGAGTCTTACCTGACTTACTGTGACTTCAAAGTTTACCCATACCACTCTCTGTTGCTTATTGGAGAAATGTAACTTATGTGCACTATTGTTTTATTTTATGTAGAACCCTAGCAAGATGTTTAGAGAAGGAAACAAGCACAGGTGTTGTACCACTTAACAGATACTCCAGCTAGACTCCTTCCCTCTAAGACAGAAAGGAATGCTAAGAAATCATTTTCTTCATTTTTAATATCTTCTTCAGATTTCCATATACACAAAACTTTTCTTCACAAACTAAGTGAAATATCTTAATTACCTACATCGCCAAATATAAGCACTAATTAAGGCTGATTTAAGATTACATATAAGAATTAAACTGTGATGCTTATATAAACAGCAAAGAGACTTGAAATAGACTGATCCTAAATTACCAGCTACTCACTAAATGTTTTAATGTAACCTGCATTTGACTTGACCTATGGATGAAGGACTAGTATCTAGTTTAGAGGTAATTGCATGCTGTTACCAACTTTTTTAAGTACATACAAGTTGTATGAAAAGGAACTACAACATAACCTATTTACCCAGACTTGTACATACCCCATTATTTTAAAAATAAGAAAGAGAAAAATATGAGAAAATATTTAATTGTTATAGTTTCTGTGTGGCTGCGAGTTTTAGTGCATTTAATGTTATTATGTTAGCCTCAAATATAGATGACAAACCAACAGAATTCATCTACCTTCAATAAGATCTTCAATTCAAGCTTCTCTGGCTAAGGATTTATGGCATATGAAGGTTGCACTTATTTAATCTTTTTTTTTTTTGCGGTGCTGGGGATTGAACTCAGGGATATTCTACCTTCGAGCTATACTCCAGACATATTTTTTATTCTTTATTTTGAAACCGGGTCTCACTAAGTTGCGGAGTGCCTCACTAGGTAGCTGAGGCTGGCCGCGAACCCAGATCCTCTGGTCTCAGCCTCCCAAATGCTGGCTTATTTAATCTTAATTAAAAAACTGGATGAATGAGAAATTTAGAAATGTCCAAGTATCACAAATATCGTGTTGACAAAACATACAAATGACAAACCAAATTGTTCTATTTTCATTCACATCGTTAAATATTTTATTGAAGCAATGTGATAGAAGATGAAGTACTTACTGATTGTGAGATTATAGGACCTTTATTTGAATTCCCATAAATATAATCTTAGCCTATCCAAGTTCTCTATGTATTATACTCCATGATCAGAACAAAATATTAAAAATGATATCAACTTTTAAAACATTTTATGAGAAAAAATTGACTCAGTAAAAACATTATGTTTTTACTGAGTCTTATTTTTCACCGTGAACAATATGTGTACACATATGCACAAATATATGTCATGTGTATAATAAAAATTATATATATGTCATAAAATGAGAATAATGGCATTATTGCTAATTCAGAGAAAGAAAAACAATAGAAGATCTTTATTTTCTTTCTGTAAAAAAATTACTATATCACAAAACAGAACAACATAATGAGATACATAGCTATTTCTAAAAATTCTGTCTGCTGCAAGATGATATTTGATAGATGTAATAGCTTATATTTGAGTTTAAAATTCCAGAAACGATAAGGTAAACAACAGTCTCTGGAAACTGCCAAGGCGATATTAATGTCACTTGCAATGAATATGGGGAACCAGGTGGCATCCTTTCATCTGTAGCTCTTCTCACACTGAGGCTGTAGTTGAATCATCAGGCTGGAATGAGGGAGAATGACTGCTAATTCATTTTGTGTGTGCGATTGAGGAGGACGATACTCCTAAGCCATCTCCCTTCACCATTGATCCAGGTTGCCTGTGTTCCCCACCCTTTAAGCCTGGCCTTTCCTACTTATGATATAGTTTCGCTACTGTGTCTGCCTCACAAACCAGTGGCCAAGTGAAGTGGGGTCACCTCCTTATTTCAGAGAACAGATACCACCACGCTGACCAAAGCCATGAATGACAACTGAAATAGTCTGAGTGGACAAAACTACACATGGTAGGCCAAATTGGATATACCAGGCATGCAGGAATATTTGTGCTCTGTGTATTGTCTGTTTACTCCAACAACTACATACCACAGCCAATAAAAATATCCACTAACACTAAAAATATAAGTCAGCATAGCTACATAGAAGACATGGTAGTTCAAAGTTTGTATTTTTGTAGGTAAATTTCAAGGTAAAGATAAAAAATGCCCTCCACAAATAGAGGACAAGACATTTTAAAACTAATCTAGCCTGATGGTGGTAGGGCATACCTGTAATCTCAGTACTTGAGAGGCTGAGACAGGAGCATCATAGGCTTGAGACCACTCTCAGCAACTTGGCAAGGCCCTCAGCTTAGTGAGACCCTATTATAAAATTAATTAATTAGGCCTGGGATATAGCTCAGAGGTAGAATGCCTCTGGGTTCAATCCCCAGTACCAAAAAAATAAAAATCTAATATGTTACATAGAAGCACCTTGTGTTCAACCAGGTATGTTGTGTGAGTTTGAATAGATCATACCTCAGTCTCCTCAATTGTTAAGTCTGAGGGTTGGACAAGATAGCCTCTGTAGTGTCTCTCTGCTCGAACAGTCTTTAACTTATAGTGCATGAGATCATGAAGAATCCCCTGCACCAGTAAAAGCAAAAGAAATTTCCAACTCTCTACTTATCTGTATTTTCTAGATGTTTTCCTCCAAAGGGCATGTATTGCTTTTGTAAATTAGGAAGAAATAACTGGTATCTCCGTGTGTGTGTGTGTGTGTGTGTGTGTGTGTGTGTGTGTGTGTGTATACATACATATGAATGAATTGGGACTCTCAAGATCATTTCATTGAAAAGATGAGGTTATGGAAGAGTAAGAAGGTGAAGTACTACACCCAAATGTACACAGTCATCAGTGGTAAATCTAGTACATTGACCAGATTCCTTAAATTCCAAGCCTACTGTTCCTTGGTGATGCATGCACAAAATATAAAATGGCAATCATATCTATTGATATGATTTTTTTTTCATTTTCCAGTCAGAATTTAAAAGGCATAGAGGCCCAGCAACAAAACCAAGGATTTCAAGAACTTGAAGTCCAGAAACTTACTTGTAAAGTACACAACTCCTGCAACAGTCCAGTCCCCACCTTTGCCTGTGCCAAATGCACTGACCCAAGATTCTGGAGTTCTCTTTCCTGTCTTGGCAGCCAGTCATGTGTGTTTGTGACACAGTGGCTCACCATTCCCTTCACACCACAAGCAAAGTCACAAATGCTTACAATACTTTGAGATAATGTTTCTTCTCAAAGTAGGAGAAAATTCTGAAAACCCCCATGAGCATAAGTCCATTTCTGAATTGAGGCCCCTTATATACCTGTTAGGTGGCTAGCTAGACATTATCAGATGAGGTCAGCTGGGATGACCTGGAAGTTTACCCACAGTCTTGCTCACTTTGCACAGGGTCACTAAGGTGCATTGTGCAAAGGGTGGTCAATCACTCCAAATGTAATGCATAAAATGAATGTGTCCAGAGGGAACGTAAAACCCCCAGCACATAGACCATTTTCCTTTCCCGGAAACTACTCGTGACCTTATCTCTGGAGTGTAACCATTGCCCAGGCTGCTTCCCATTCCCAGGAATGGCCCATTACAGACATTTCCCCCTGGAGTGCAACCTTCCCCTTCTCTTCATGACCTCTCTCATATAGTGCCTTCACATGGTGTCTAAATAAAGCCCCTGTATTCTCCATGTGTGTTTTCTGTTTCAGAGCTTTCCATGCCTATATGGAAGGACTGAGATTGAGCAGTTAATGTTAAATTTTCCCATCTGGTAACATATCTACTCTATTTAGATAACCCATCTTTCCTCAACTCCCCAAGTATCCAACCTAAAAGAGGAAGAGTGACATCACTTGTCCTGGACTCAATCTCCCTTTATCACTTACTTCTTAAATTTAACAATATCATGAGACAAATGGGTAATGACTTTTAAGGGGAGAAAAATGCAACCAACTAGCAGAAGTGAATTTTCTCATGAGTTTGATGATGCCCAAGGTGTCCTTGACTCTTGGCTGTGACCCTTTCTACTTGCCCCCATTCACACCAGCAAGACTGGACATAGTATTTATGAAGGTACCTGATCATCAAATTTACTTGCTGGAAGTGCAAGAAAAGCTTTATTGGCTGGTATTAGGCAAACATCAAAGTCCTTTCTTAGAAAGCAGTGGCATTTCCCGCCTGTTTGGTTTGCATGAAGTCAGTGAACCTAATAAAGTAGGGAAGGCTCATTAAGAAGAGCAACAAATTCCTGGTGTCCTTTATGAGCAGGCAGCCACCACAGAAGAGATCAAAGCCTTTCTTGTGTTGTCTATACATCTGTTTTCTTTTTATCCAGTGTGTTATTTGGGTAGTTGTTTGACAACATCAAAGCTGTAAGCCATTAGGTTCTTTAGTCCACATGGGACCAAATTCATTTTACTAATCCGTCTGGTCTGAGATGTAAATGTTTTTGATAGCTGCAGGTCACCAATTTGAGTGAAATGAATACATTCTGAATTGATAATTAGTTTTTAAGGCCCAGGTTCTTTTTATCAATCTGGAGGTAGAGAGCTTCTTAGCTCATTGGAAAGTCACCTGTTTTCAGAGGAAATGTTTTATAAAATTTATAGTCCAAGAAAAGAAAATACCTCTTTATCCATCTTCCTGCTTTTCTTATTCCTCTTCCACCTCTTTTTTTCTCCTTCCACCTTTTCTGAGTTATAATTTGCATACTGCACAGTTTACCCATTAAAATATACAGTTTGATAGTTTTTAGTGCAATTGTAGAGTTCTGCAATTTTCAATATTTATCACCCAAGAGAAACTCTATACCCATTAGCATCACTCCCCATTTTCCCCTAACCTGCCCCTCCCAACATAGTCCTAGGCAACTACTAAAGTACTTTTACATCTCTGTGAATTTGCTATTCTAGATATTTTATGTAAGTGGAATCACACAGTATGTAGTCCTTTATGACTGGTTTCTTTCACTTAATATAATGTTTTCAAGATTCAAATTGTGGTAACATGTGTAACATTTTATTTCTTTGCATTGCCACAAAATATTCCATTGTATGTGCATATCACATACCATATTTATCCATGCATCAGTTGATGGATATTTGGGTTGTTTCCACTTTTTACCTATTGTAAGTAATGCTGCCATGAACATTCATGTATAGATAGTTGTGTGAAAACTGTTTTCACTACTCTTGGATGTACACCTAGGAGCTAAGTCCTGGGTCATATGGTAACTGTATGTTTAACCCTTTGAGGGACTGCCAAGCTATTTTCCAGGGCATCATTTCATATTCTCACCAGCAGTGTATGAGGGTTTCAGTTCCTCACCAACTACTGTTATTGTCTGTCCTTTTTTATCCTAGCCTTCTTAGTAGATGCAGAGTGGTATCTATGTGTGGTTTTGATTTGTATTTCCATTCTGAATGCATGGCTAAGGATGTTGAGCATCTTTTCATGCTTGTTGTCCATCCATATGTTTTCCCTAAAAAAATGTCTATCTTGATCTTTTGCCCATTTTAATCAACATATTTTTCTTTTTATAATTGAGTTATGTTCTTCATATATCCTAGATACAAATAATTGGTCAAATATATAATTTGAAATTTTTCTTTCCTATTTATTTTATTTAGCTATTCCCTGATAAATGTGTATTTCCTGTTTTTATGAACAGAAGACTCCTTAAAAAGGAATCATGAGTCAACAGTAGAGGAACTAAAGCATATTTCAAAACCCTCTCTTAGCCAAATATAACACCCCCCAAAAAGTCCTAAGGTTTTATTTCAATATTATTTACATTTGTACAAAGATTAATAGCTTATCCTGATGTGTATAATCTCTTGCAATCTTCCTAACCTTTCTGTCAAATAGTATAGTCATTCCCATTTATTAATTTAAAATGGAGATTGGGGGTACAGGGAGCTGGGATATATTCAACAAAGTATGTCTTCACCCTTAAGACTAAATTCAGCCTGAATACCAACTGTATAAGTGACAAAATATTCAGGCCAACATTTATATAATTAAATGCAAAAGCTAGCAAACCAGTTACAGAAATGATTCCTTCTACAGTTTCTCCATTTGTATCTGATGTCTAAATGTGATACAAATAGTAAAACAGTCACCTCTGTCATAATAAATTGGCCATAGTTATCATTACATGATATCAAACATCGAAAAACTTCATTTATCTTTCATTGTGTTTTGCAGCACATGAATGTGTTCCCCTGAGAATTATCATTAATGTTGAATAACTCAGTATGACCATAAAGATTATCCCTTGAGTGACATTGGTCAAACCACAGACCTCTGTTAGCTCCAACTTCTCCATCTAAGAAGTCCACTAAGCTTCCTAATCTCGTCTCTTAGTTGTGTAGGATTTTCTCCAATGATGTCTGAGATTCTGTGGAATTGAGCTCAAATAAATTATGGGACATAAGAGATGTGATCTCCTAGTATTTAAATAAGAGAGAAGTAGCAATAACAAATCAATATACAATTCCTTTCAACTAATCACCAGGTGAGATGATGCACATAATTAGGGGATGTCATTTTTATTAATATTATTAGCAAGCAGAGAATTCAGAATAAGCTAAGTGATCAGTCTGCCTCCATTCCCTATTGTCTACAGAGTAACAGTGAACTATTGCTTATTTGTGCTCAGTCTTTTGTCAGGATTGTTCATGGAGATTAGTATCCTCACAATGTAAGTCCACAGTGGTTCCACTCTATTCTGTACCCCAAACTTTTAATTGAACTACTTGGCTGCTTGAAGGAAGTTCAGAACTAATCAAAGCTAGATACAAAAAAATATATTAAGTAGACCAGACTCTTCTTTCAGATCAAAGTCATCTTCCAGGGATCCCAAAGTTATCCAGAGTCAATGGAACTCAGTTATGTGAGTGACAGGAAAACAGAGTAGACTTTGGTTTCTTTATATAAGAAAAAAATGTTTTATGAAGCAAATTCAGGTCACATGTTCAGATAATAGGCAATATTGTATATGTAGATCACCATGGAAAACTCAGAACCTACAATTGCCATATTTTTATGACTATCAGAAAATGCCATTAGCATCTCCCCAAAAAAGACCTAGAAAGAAAAGTTCATGTTTCCGGAATTTAGATTCTGAGCCTGAACATGTAAGCTGGCCATGTGGTTCACTGTAGGAAAGGGTAAGTGTAAGTCAATTTTAATCTGTCTACCAGCATTTATTAATATTCAGTTAAAAAGCACAGACCTCTACAAAGTAGAGGTATTAATAAATCATGTACACAGTACTAATTTATCTGTTTCTACTCCACCTGAAATATTACATAGAATATGCCTTTTTCAAAAAGTATATGTGAAAGTACCTCTTAAGTTCCCACAGAAAATTCAAAATATAAACCCCAAACAAAATTAACTGAAGAGTAGTACATTGAAATGGATTGAGCAAAAAACAGGAAAATCTTGACTGTTTTGCCAAAATGGACTCTAGGATGTGGGCCCCACCTCCCCATGTGCAAAGTGCCCCACTTAGAATTCTTAGTGCCTTTCAATCAGTGGTGAACTCAGAAACACCAGTGCAGGGAGAAGGGAGTGAGAGATATTTGCCCTACCTGGTTGTAAGTGCCAACTGGCTGTTCACATTCTTTTCTAAACCCTGACAAATCTCTTGACTTAACTGGGAAGTCTCCACATGTAAAAGTGATGATAACATTAGTTAAAGTGCCCGGAGAATGAAGCCTTTTGAAGGTGCCCAGAGGCTACTTCAGCAATCCAAGGCAAACTTCAGTCAAGAGCCACTTTTAAAAAGAAGTATAGTTAGTTTTGAAAAGGCAGAACTCCCAAATTTTCCAGAAGAATATCAGCTTTCTACTTAAAATTTCACTAAGGTGTAGAAGGAACAGACATCTCCACCTTATGCAACAGACTTTGATCACTAGTGTTTAAGTGGCTGGGCTCTCTCATTTCCTGGTGTAGATAGGAAAATTTACTGAAGAGCTAGCAAAGAAAAAAGTCGCTGAGCCCCTAACCCAAGAACACATCTTCATATATCTAGAAAATTCCTAAGGAAGCTTCCAACTTTCTGAAGGGTTTTTTGTTTTATTCATTTTGTCTTTTGTAGGTAACTTACTATACTAAGATGAATAACTTGGTCTTTAGCCTTAGAAGGAGTAGCTACAGTCAAGACAAGAGGAAGAGAGAAAATCTGTAGGCATTTACTCTTGTAGATATTGCTGGTATTTAGCCCTCACTGTACATGCTGTCCTGTGCTAATATTGACTAGGGAGGAAAACAGCTTAAGAGGAAGTAGCTCCTTGAGGAAGGAAGCAGGCGGTACCAGAAAAGCAAATCAGAACCTTCCCAAAATAGAATTCACTGCTGGCCACCTCTTTAAACTCCCTACTCCACATCTAAGTTCTGTGAGACAGGAATGCACATGATAAAACCTGTCTAAGCCTGTCCTTGCCCACAAATGACCATGAGTATTTTTTTCTGAAATTAATGTCCCTGGCATTTATGACTGTCAGATGCTACTTGGCTTTGAAACCTTTCATAAACAGATGAGTTGGCACCATTTGCTCTCACTTTGCAAAGAATTTTATATTCTTCTCACATCTATGAAGAAAAAAAAATTAATAAAGCTTCGTGTTTATTTCATGGAGGAGTTCTTTTAACCAACAGGACTAAAATCTGCTCATAAGCAGCAGGATCCTCTAGAAAACACACTCTGGTTTAGTTTACATGTCTCAAACAACCAATATCTTTGCTATTTGTATAAAAAGCTTTATGGTTGCCTAATGGAGCAAACAACTTTATTTCCCTGAAGAATTTTACCAGGCTTGCAAGGGTAAGTGAGTAATTATTTTTCTGCTCACCTATACCAAAGTACCTCCTTAAAATCAATTTCCTTTTATAAGAAGAGTTGCTTTTGTGTGTTAGGTATTTTATGTGTGTATTTATTTTATTTGTTTTAAGCCCTCAGAAACTATAGTCATTCTAAAACTTTATTTGATCATGGCAACTCAAGGTAAAATAGATGTAAAAAGAAACAGCTTCTTACACATACTCTTAAGTATACTTTCATTTTTATTAGACTTGATTTCAGACATTCTTTGCATTTTAGAAATTTTTTTGTTTCTGCTTTAATGTGTAATGTAAGACTCTTCACCTTTTACTGAAACATAATAACCAGTGAAAAATTAAAAATAGTATAAAAGTAGAAGCAGTTGATGCCAATCCTAATGATCTTAAAGCTAAAATAAGTTTTTCAAATTATAATGCTCTACTTCATATGTATATATATAGTCCTAACCAACCAATAAAATGGAGTGCTCTTTGTATATTGGGCATTGACGTTCCAGAGGTGTTAGCCGATCAACTAATTCTTTTTAAAAAAATTTCCTGTGCAAAAATATGTACAAAGGACTGTTTCTATACCAAATTTATAGCTTCTTTTGGAGCATTAAATTAAACTAAAGTTAATTTTATGTGTTCTTTTTTACCATATTTAAGGAATATTACTGGTGGTTAGTGAGTCTAGTTTGTCATCTTTGTTCCCTTTCAAAATAACAGCAAGGGAATGATGAAAACAACACAAAAAGCAAGACTTCACAGAGGCAAATAGAGTGTTGTGTTATTTAAAGTGAGCATTGATGTTATTTACAGACAACATAGCTGGATTATGTAAAGACAAGATATTTATGTACACAAGATATTTGGCATCAAATGAAGGACTTGGGTAGAGGCAGAAGGAGTTCTGGTCTGATGAGCCAGGACAACTTCTATTGTGTGTGCTGCTCTATACTAAATGACTCATGTATGTATATTTGTGTGTGTGTTTGTGTAGTTTCACATTATCCTTTAACAAATATACAGTGTTCTCTATTTTGCAAAGGAAGAAATTGAGGCACAAATATTTAAAATTGCAGTAGGTCCCACAACTAGTAATTGATAGGACTAGGATTTCAACCAGGTTCGATTTCAGATCCTGAGCTCTTATAATGGAGAAAGAAGAGTTAGTACCTAGAAAATATAAAAAAGTGGACAAGCAGGAAAATAAGCAACAGAAGCTACAGGGTAATAATGGCAAGAGTCAAGAGATCTGAAATCACAGAGTGATGCTTAGATTTAATAGACAAATTTGAATTTCATCAAACAGAATCTGGAATTTCTGATGAAGCAATCAGATGGCAAGATCCCAGGGGAAAAATCAAAACCAAAAATTTAGCATCTTATTTGAGTTTTAAAGAATATGTCTAACCTACGTTAAGACAACATCAGTATTCTCAACAACTGAACTGGAATATAATTTTCCATTTCAAATACTTTTAGCATATGTGCTCAAAATCTAATGTAGAATAATCTACACTAACAACCTTTTAATTTAATTTTCCTACCATAATCAGGAGGGATTTATTGCATGGGCTTTCTCTATCCCTTTTTTCATTTATCATAGCAAGAATAGATGATTAGGAGATATAAAAACAAAAACATGTTTTTGAGGGTGGCCCTAAATTTCTCGATGTAACTTCTTAATATAACTCTCCGTAATATATTCTGTTGCACCAACTATGAACACAAAGATTGCCAAATAAATATTAATTAATGAAAACAATACAGAGGCTTTCCTAGACATCATAATTTTTTTCTTTTTTGCTCTCTCTTAGCTAAATTTAACTTCTAACTTGGCAGTTCTTGCCTTCACCTTAAGCAATGTGAGACCTTTGAAAGTCATTTTTACCACTGAGCGAAATGGGTCACTGAATGAGGATTCTGGTTATCAGCCAGCTTTTGAGGCCTTTTCCCAGGCTGGCTATCTTTACTTGGATGACCTGCCAGTCAGCAGTCATCTGGGTCAGTGGTGTCTGGGATCCCCCATGGAGAGACAGAGTGTTGACACAACAGCATTTATTTGGTTTGTAGGTAAGACTTTATAGAAGTCAATACCTTAGTTTGGGGCTGAAAATCCCTGAGGAGTTGAAAGTGGCTAAAAATGAAAGGCTGAAAAGATAGTCTCTTTACCTTCTTGTGCACTGGGCTAACCTCTAGCATTTCCCTTGGCAGAAATCTGTGCCATGAAGATTGAAATGCAATCACCTCACACCCTTTTATTTGGGGCTGCCTTTCTCCACTCAGCCTGTCTTGATGACATTCTCCACCTTGGCTGCAGGGCTGTCACTGAGCCTCCCTGCAGGACACACAGTCATACCTCCAGAGGGTATTGATCTCTATAGGAACAATCCCTGTTTTAAACTCTGTATATTTCAGGTTGCATTTTAATGCTATAATATACCAAAGATAAACTGCACATATTTAGTTCCTAAAGTAATAATGTATGGATTTACTTTGGAGATAGAAAAAAAAAAACAAATGTTATAGAAATGGATGAGCTGTGATTCCAAGGAATATTTGCCATAAAGATATAAAAATAAGCCAGGTATGGTGGTGCACGCCTGTAATCCTTGTACTTGGGAGGCTGAGAAAAGAGGATTACAGCTTCAAAGACAACCTCAGCAAGTAGCAAGGCTCTGAGCAACCTAGCGAGACCTTCTCTCCAAACAAAAAATAAAAAGGGATGTGGGTGAAGCTTGGAGGTAGAATGCCCCTGGGTTCAGTCCCCAGAACCACACACATACAAAAAATAATAAAAGAAGGTATAAAATATTATAGTTGATAGCAATATGCAAAGACAATAATGTTCTATTTTGTGTGTTCACTTAATCATTATATTATTAAATTAATTATTAATGGTACAAAACACCTTTAAAGGTACAAACACAATACAAGCCCTCTGCCCACAGCTTCAAATCTCATGGGAGACACACCTGTTCCACATCACTCAACTAGAAAACAACTGCAAATCATTAAGCCAAGTGGTTCTCATCCACGGTGATTTTGTTTCCCATGGGACATTTAACAGTGTTGTAGACATTTTTGGTTATCATAGCTGGGAGCATTACTGGTACCTATTGAGTAAAAGACAGGGGTGCTACCAAATGTCCTATAATGCACAGGAAGGTTTCCCACAACAAAGAATTGTTTGAAGCAAAATGTCTATAGCCCTGACATTGAGAACCCCTGAGCTAAACCTTCATTAAGGCAAATATTTCAGAGAAAGAAGAAGCAACTGTGTGCTGGAGCTCTCAGAGAAGGTGACATGAAGGAAAGGACCCACACGCAGGCTGTAGAATACCAGTGAGTTTGGCTGAGTGGGGATGGGGTAAAGTGGGCCAGCTAGAGAGACATGTGGCCGGTGGTGGAGATGGAAATGAACTTGAGCCAACTGAAGCAAAGAGTGCATCATGCAAAGAAGCATTAACTTGAGATGTGTTTCAGAGTTCAGAAGAACTGAACCATAGCCATGTTCCTTCCACTCTGCAGCTGGCTGGCTTAGAGCTAATCACAGGCATATTCTCAAACTCAATATACCCTCTGTCAAATGGGAGTAATTTAAACATCTCTGACCCTTTCTAAGTTTGAGAATCAAATGAGATCCTCGGAGTAACTTTGTTGTTGTGATTGTTACTAAATTGAGTTGGGGCCAGAGTGTGAGGACCTTGGAAGCCTGGCAACGAGAGGAGGCTGGGTTTCATGGCACCATATGCAGTAGGAAGTCATCCAGAGGAGAGTGGTGCTGTGGACAGGTCACTGTGACATGGTGTGCAGGGAAAATGGAAGCAGAGAGGGGGAAGTTAGAAAAACCATCTAGGAAGCCTTTCCAGGGAGACAGCATGAGTAGATGAGAGGACCCAGGGTGGATGCACTGCTGCACCTGTGGACTGTACATCAGAGACCTGGTGGGCAGTGGCTTGATTCTAGTGGCCCTTCTGGGAGCACTTTGGAGCATAGACTATAGCCCTTTGCAGAGCTGGTCAGAAAAGCAAGCAGATTGCTCCATGGGCTAATCCTACATGATGAAATGGAATACAACTGCAAGATACACATGGCTCCTAAAACTGGATAAAATATCTTGGAGATAATCAACATAGAATTCTGAGAAAAATGTAGATAATGAGCTTTCCTCCAATTATGTCTCATCTTCAATAGTACTGCAATAACAACATTTTTAAAAGCATGCAAATATGGCAAAGTGTATTTTCTAGCTCTTTGATGTTTATTTTCTCCACATGTAGTTATTTAATTTCAGAACTTCCTACCCTGGCACCACCTTGGAAAATTCCCCATATTAAATATCTTTTTAATTTAGAATAATTTATTTTTAAAACATTTTGGAAATGATCTAATAGTTTTGCTCTACTGTAAGAATGTAGAGAATGTAGAACATGGGTTCCATTAGCATGTAAGCTTCCAAATAGCAGGCATTGGAAGGCTGTTTTGTTCACTGATTTAATTTTGTGCTTAGAACCATGCCCAGCTCATGGTAGCACTCAATAATTATTTTTTAAATAAATGAATGAATGAGCAAGAGGCATATGTTGCATATGTACCCTTCGAAGACAGCTGTGGATTAAGTGCTGTGTGCATTTTGTGGTGTTGGGTTGGGTGAAATCTGACCCCCTATCATGACCCAAGGCTGTTATCAAAAGCATCTCACTGAGACCCATCTGTTGTCACTCATTCTTGCCACAGCACGCCTCCCTTTGTACTTCCTCTGGAACCCAGCAGCAGTAAATCAGTAAAGTTGGAAGTGGATGAAGATAAGAGCACAAAGGGATTGCATTTACCCCCCTCGGAAATGGCAATTGGTTTGTCTCCTTACACCTCTGCCCAAGAGGAGTCTTTCCATGTTCCTGAATTTAAAAACATCTCCTAGTCAGAGGTGTGCCTTGCAGGACAATTACATCTAGTCCCCTCCTCTGCTACAGGAAAAAAAAAAAAAAAAAAGATATCTTCAGTGACACTTGACAGTATGCCATTTTTCCCAATGATAAGAGAAGCCTGAAGTACCAACAATTACCCCAGGCTACAGGCCACATTGTTTTTCACAATGCTGAACTGCAGGGTCCACCAGTGAAGGCAAGAGGAGAGCCACCAAAGGGTTCAGAAAACTAAAAGAGCAACTTTCCTGAAGAACTATTAAAACAATGCAAGATTGAGACAAGAGGATGGCAGGTAAGACGCCAGCAACGCAGTGAGATCTCATTTCCAAATAAAAAATAAAAATAGGGCTGGAGTTGTAGAGGTAGAATGCCCCTGGGTTCAATCCCCAGCACCACCACCACCGCCCCCCCCACCCCGTCATTCATATACACACACACACACACACACAAAATGCAAAAGCATTAAATGGATTTTTTAAGGATGCCCTCTCTGGTTAGAAGGATCCTCATTTGCATATTTCCATTCCTTTGTTTGCATATTTGGAAGACCTTTTTACCATCCTGAGAATTTCCTATCCATTAACAAAGTTTCCTCACTTTCTACATCAGTTTATAGTTCTTTGTGGTATCTTGAAATCTTTAATTTAGAATAAAAAAAGAAGCCCAAGAATATTTGACTCAGAAATATATCTTCTTATAAAGAAAAACAAGTTTTAAAGTATTTATTATGAAGTTAAGTAAAGTATCAAATTCTCATTAAACATTGGCCTGATATTTTACTACACAGTTCTTCCTGCAGACAAAGCTTAGGCTCTTAAAAGATGAAATTTCATCATTAAGGAGGCATCAGGGAGGAAAAGGAATATACTATGGAGTTTCTCTTTACTGCAAATGGAAGCCCCTCAAGTTTCAGATTTGATTCACTGGAAAAATCAACTTAGCTTATTTGTTTTTAAAATGCCATGTCCTTTGAAAAAAGTATAGCCTTGAATTTGTTTGTTTGTTTATTTATGTATTTGGTATTGGGAGTTGAACCCAAGGGTACTCTACCTCCAAGCTACACTCCTAGGCCTTTTTATTTTGAAGTAGAGTCTCACTGAGTTGCTACAGCTGGCCTTGAACCTGGGATCCTTCTGTCTCAGCCTTCCAAGTGCTGGACTAAAGAGGAGAGTAATCAATTAATATTCCTGTTAAACTCTCACTACTTTAAACATCTCTTCTTGAAATTTTTTTTTTTTTGCAGTACTAGGGATTGAACTCAGGGGCTTTCTACCTCCGAGCTATACCCCCAGCCCTATTTTTTATTCTTTATTTTGAAACCGAGTCTCACTAAGTTGCAGAGTGCCTCACTAGGTAGCTGAGGCTGGCCGAGAACCCGGATCCTCCGGTCTCAGCCTCCCGAATGCTGGGATTACAAGTGTGCGCCACCATGCCCGGCATCTCTTCTTGAAATCTGAAGGTTCAAAAAGGAAGCACAAGCCATTTTTTAAAACTCTACACAGCAGCAAATAGAAAGAACATACAAATAAATATGTTAAGTAGTGTTCTTGAGTGAAGGCATCATTGATTAGGACAAATGAAAATGAGAGAAAGAACGAGAAACATTTAGTCAAATGGAAAACATCTCTGGATTTCTTCCTTTTAGACCTGACAGCCTCCCTCAATATTATGTGGTGATATTGAAAATGCTTCACATATCACAAAGATAACATGAGGATTAAAGGCATGTTTGAAGTTCTTAGAACTATTCTCAGAAAACCACTCGAGAAAACACAAGCACTGTTAATAATGCTGTGCAGTTCATCATTCAACACAGGCCATCATTTTTCATCTATTTCATCTTTCTCTTACATTTTCTGACATTCCTATCATGTTACATGTTATAACTAACATTTTCTAAATCAGTCTTCCTTGGCATAGTGAGTGTCAAAAACAATATAAACCTCATGTGCAAAAAAACCAGTCTTAGGAAATGAACAAACATGAATTCATTTATTCACTCGAGTCAAGTATTGCATTGGATACTGGAAAAAAATACAGCCATGCACACTGCAGACACATCCATGCCCCTTCATGAACCCACAGTTCAATGAGGAAGCAGTGTTTACTGAATTTTCCAATGAAAAGCAGAGTGCTGTTATCTGTGTGTTCAGAGTGCCTTAGTCCAGTGAGGCATCGAGGATACAGAGAGGGTGACTGTGGAATCCTGGCAGTCTGTCATGGCTGATTGGCCACCTTGACTTAAAGAATGCCATTTATATTGTTACTTAACAGGAATGAAAGTCTTTGGGATAGAAACTGAAATTCTCCGTGGAGTGTTTACATATTTACACCACCATTTGTTTAAATTGAAGTCAATGACTATTTTTTGTCTATCAGGAACAGTACTAGCTCTTTGTATAAATTTCTTGTCTATGACGTATTGAAGTTCTAGTTATAATTTACTTTTTTGGGGAAGAGAATAAGGAGGTAAGAAGAATGAGAAAACCCAGAGGTATTCTATCTCTTATCTATACCTCCAGCCTTTTTTGTTTTTTGTTTTAAAACAAGGTCTTGCTAGGTTGCTGAGAGTCTCTCTAAATTGATGAAGCTGGTCTTGAACCTGTTATCCTCCTGTCTCAACCTCCCAAATACTGGGATTACAGGTATGTGCCACCACACCCTGCTCTATGATTTACTTTACTTCCATTTTTGAGCAGTTTTAGTTTATCAGCATTCAACATGTGAGTTCTATTAAAATTTCATTTTAGAATACTGACCTATAAAATACATAGGATTGGACTACTTTTACCTACTAGGACTCCACATAAATTTAGAAAAGGCCCTCACTACTCATCAGTTTGGGAATTTCTTTTGTTTCTATCTTAATACCAGCCTGACTTTGTGTTTCTATTGTATAGTTATTATTCTATAACAGATAGTTTTATAATAGAAAACTAGAAAAGAGAAACTAACATTTTCACCTCTCAAATTCTGCTGGGATATTTTATGTTATATGTCTAGGAGAGGAGACATTATTAGTATTTGTTGGCAACTAATATATCCTCCAAGAAGTTGTAGAACCACACCAACAATTATCTTTAAAGTGTCCTGCATAAACCAGGCATGGTGGTGCATTCCTGTAATCCCAGACTTGGGAAGTTAAGACAGGAGAATCACTGGTTTGAAGCTAGCCTCAGCAATTTAATGAGGCTTTCAGCAACTTAGCAAGATCCTGTTTCCAAATAAAAAATAAAATAGAGCTGGGGGTGCAGCTCACAGATAGAGTGCCCCTGGGTTCAATCCCTTGTACCAAAAAAGGAAAGGAAAGGGAAGGGAGAAAAGTTTTATGCAGAAGATATTATTTTCCTTCTCTTCCCCTCTGCAACATTATTTATATGTCTTATAGTTTTAAATCTGGAAGAATAAGAAAACTAAAGCTACACTCATTTGAAATTTGCATTTTATTCCTACAGATGAAATGACCTAAAACAAATTATTTAAGACTTATATGAAAAATCTCAAACTAGAAAAAAATATTTAAAAGCAGACAGAATGACAAATTCTTTGGGTGATTTTCATTATGAAGATAATGAAAGCATTGAATAATTTCACCAAAGTATTTCAGAATACACATTTAACTATCAAGTCACTCAAAATGGAAACCCTAAAGTGATCCTATTGAATCACCAGTTACCAAATAACAATTGAAAAACATCAGCCTTATAATACCAAAATATCAGATCCCTTCTTTCCAAAAGCCAGAAAATGTATTTTTCCAAAACTGATTTAGCTGGGTAACTAAATTTGCAAAAAAGTAAAAGTTGGGGAATATGGATCTCTATCAAGGATCAACTCTTACTTTCT
This sequence comes from Graphiurus murinus, assembly GCA_004027655.1. NCBI lineage: Eukaryota > Metazoa > Chordata > Mammalia > Rodentia > Gliridae > Graphiurus > Graphiurus murinus. The sequence continues at coordinate 41,259 of PVLC010003617.1, forward strand.
CCATTCACCTTATGTTCCAATTTTTTGATTTATTAAAAGGCTTAGTGCACTTTGATTTATTTCTTCTGAATTTTTCCTACAATAAATATTATAATCCTTGCTGTTGTATTTGAGTAGTCTAAACTTTTACTTTCTTTGTTAATGAATATTTTGGTCTTCCCCAAACAATATCTTAAAATACTCAAAATTGGAAAGAAAATTGCTTGTTCCAAAAGAATAGGGGAGAACTGTTAGAATATGCTATATTTTGTCAACTGTTTAAAATAGAGAATAAGGGCAAGAAAATATCAAGCAGTCAATAACAACAGATGAGTAGCAAGTTTGCAATTTCTTCCTACCCTTGCTCTTGTAGCACTTACTATAGAAACAAGAATTTTAAGAATATGTTTCCTCTCTACTCCCCAATCCTTCCCCATCACTAAAATTTAGCAACCCTAATCTTAGCATTTGAAAGCCCACAATTGATTTTGTTTTATTGTCTAGATTGCCATTCCTGTATTCAACATTTATAAGATTTTGTTATTTTTTCTATTTATGAGCAATACCATATTCTATAATTTCAATTAACCTTTAATTTTGTTGTCATAGGCTGATGAATAGACATCATCTACTAGGGAATAAGCTTAACCAACTCGCATCTATATCTCATGACTAATGTTCTTTTTTTTTTTGCAGTACTAGGGATTGAACTCAGGGGCATGTTACCTCCAAGCTACACCCCCAGCCCTATTTTTTATTCTTTATTTTGAAACAGGGTCTCACTAAGTTGCAGAGTGCCTCACTAGGTAGCTGAGGCTGGCCTCGAACCCGGATCCTCCGGTCTCAGCCTTCCAAATGCTGGGATTAAAAGTGTGCGCCACCACACGCACTGACTATTTTTCTTTAATTGTTGTATAGCTTTTCTTGAAAAAATATGCTATTAAATGGGGAAAAATATATACAATAGTGGAAATTAAGCATGTCAAAATATTGAGATAACTATAGATATATCTATCTGGATATACAGAAGGATAGATTGATATCATGTATGTGCATGTATCAATATATATCAAATATCTACTCAACTGGAGAGATAGTCAACATATAGTCTCCCAACCCCCACCATTTTTTTCCAGAGAGTATTGGTTTTCCTAGGATTTATAGGCTTTTGCAAAAATAGAGTTAGTAAAACAAAAGCCATCATATTCTTTTTTTTTTTTTTTTTTTTTTTTTTTTTTGCGGTACTGGGGATTGAACTCAGGGGCATTCTACCCCCGAGCTATACCCCCAGCCCTAGTTTTTTTACTCTTTATTTTGAAACCGAGTCTCACTAAGTTGCGGAGTGCCTCACTAGGTAGCTGAGGCTGGCCGCGAACCCGGATCCTCCGGTCTCAGCCTCCCGAATGCTGGGATTACAAGCGTGCGCCACCACGCCCGGCTCATCATATTCTTTTTATTTTCATACTATTTAATATTCCTCATGTTCTTTAACATCAACAAAAATAATACAGTAAATTGAACATTACTTAACTTTTTTACAACTTAAGCTGCAAATAATGATTTTGGCATTAATTTTTCCTCTTTCTTTTTTTTTTTTTTTGACCCAGGAAGATTCTACCTCCAAGCCACACCCTCAGCCCATTTTACTTTATTTTATTTGTTTTCTTTTATTTTTGAAAGAGGGTCTCACTAAATTGCTGAGGACCTTGCTAAGTGGCTAAGACTGGCCTCAAACCTGCGATTCTCCTTTCTCAGGCTCCCAAGTACTGTGATTAAAGTCATGTGCCACTATACCTGCACTTTCCTCTTTTAATAGAAGCATTTTCTGACCTCCTTCCCCAGTTTTGAAAACTATCTTACTTTTTTGCATTTATTAGGCACCCTCAGAGGGGTGTGTGTGTGTGTGTGTGTGTGTCTACACTCAAATATCTATTACCTTTTTAATTTTTCCAAAGTCTTGATATCTTGATTCATGATTCATCTGAAAGTCTGGGCAATGCAGAAAGGAACCACAAGTTTGATAGAATATCACAAAAGAAGAACTTTTAATTCAAAAACCATACACTGAAGAAAGGAAGACAAATTGTAGAAGCATTTAAAACTGAAATTTTGAATGTATTACTACTTTTCCCTAAGGTTTGATAGTTTATACTGGGGGGGGGGCTAGCAAATATTAAATTGTATTTATAGTCACAGTGTCTTTGTGAAGTTTGACCAAAATAGAGAAAAGGAACCCAATAACAAAAATCTTAGTTGTGTTTCTAAATTTAGTCTTTCTCTGCCAAAAACTAATAGAGAATGAGTTTTATGAAATTCATTTTCATATATATAATATAAAATGTTTTGAATTTTGTGTGCAATGTGTATAACATCATGAAAACCTGATTTTATTTTAAATATTTTGGTACTTTAAAACTCAGCAATAGATAAAGATATCATATGAATGTGGCCTTCTCACTGAGAAGTCCTTCTCTTGTCAGCTGATGACCTGTAATTCACATAAAGAGGAATTTTGAATAGAAATGCTGCGGTGAATGGAAACAAATTCCAGACATTGCAAGTTGAACCAAATAGTATCTCACCTTAATAATTCAACTCCTCAGAAGCCATAATTTCCAGTGGTCTCCACACTTTCTAAATTGAATATCCATAAGTAAAATATATTTAAGTGCACACTCTAGATATTTGAAATATATAATGCCAGTAGCACCTTCCCCAGTTATGGCAACCAAAAACATCTTCAGGCACTGCTAAATTTAGTCCCCTGGAGAGCAAAGGCATCCTAGTAGAGAACCACTGTTCCCAATCATTTATGTGCAATACTGTGCTAATATGCTATGTACAGTCAACATGAAAAATATGTCTTTAAGACTGAGTTTACTTTTAGTAATGCCAAAAAAGCTTTTTTCTCACTTTAAAAATCTTATTATTAATATTTCTTAAGGAAAGAACTATGATAGAATATGCTTCTAATTGTTTCTTTAAATCTTGACTTAAGAGGTCGCACCTTGATTCAAACTTCAGTTTATTTCAGTATGTGATTTTAAAGACCATCAAGATAGAGAAAGAAATGAACTCCAAATGGACAAAAATGGAACTTTTTTACTAAGTCATGTTGTGAAATTTTCTATCCAGTCTAACAATTATCTGAAGGATTTTGTTGAAATTACACTAGTAAATATCTCCACTTTAACTTCTTGAAAACAAACAAGAAATTGAACACATGTGTTTGCAATTACTGCAACTATTTTTTTAAGTTTAGCAGGTTAGAAAACTATATTCAGATTTTTAAAATTTTTACTTATGGGATTCTTGGTAGATGATACGTGCACATCATTTTCAACAGTAAATTCAAGTAATGATGCACACATTTCCAAAATATTTTCTGAATGCTTTATAAATAACACAATTTGTTGTTTGTTTTTTTGAAGCAGTTACTTGCTAATCATTGTTTAAATGTCACCTTTATCTTGGGAAAACATTTAATAGGCTTTTAAAAAGTGTGTGCTCAGTTGTATAACAGTGACAGCTGCTTGTCATCACAGAAATGTCAGCAAATTTGAATTATTTGCTGTTCGTAAAAGAAAAGCGAGTAACTCATCTTTAGGTTTAAATTCTTTCCTGGGAGATAACCAGCAAACCTCTGTATGGCAACAAATAGTTTTTATGATCACTCTGTCTCATTTCAAATACTGTTAAAAATTCACTATATATGTTTAACTTGGAGTCTTTTAAATAAAACACTAGACTAAATATCCTGTAACATTTTGTGCACTTTTACCTTTAGCTTCTTTGCTAAAATAGTGTATTTGTTAATTTTGCAATATTATTTCCATAAACTTAGCCTATAGTTCTTTCTGCAGTTAAATTATATTTTTTCCACAAAACATTATTTTTATTGAAGGAGCCATTAGTTGTTGAAAATACACCTCATTGGTTTTTCTTTCCTTTGGTGGCTGATAATGAAAGGGAGAAGGTAATTATTCGTATTCCATCACTGAAACAAAATTTAGCAGGTACGATAAGCTGAGACCTATTGGGAACATCTGTACTTTCATTTAACTGTATATCCCTAACCTCCTACAAAACATGCTTATTCAGGTCTTTAGCAATTTTTACTGTGCATTTCCAACAGTGTTTACTATCAAATGAATGTATTTGGCTTAACACCATGTTGTTATTTTTCAAAGAGTCTTTTTAGTTATTTTTATCAAGGCAAGAACATGTTTTCAATATGTCTTTAGGTCACTAAATGAAATTTTTTCAACTGTTACTTCTTCTAAAGATTTGTCATTAAACATTAATTTAAGTATCATATACTAAATACCCTAGGAGAAATCAAGCAAGCACATTTGGATGTGTGAGTTAAAGACTTACTGCTAATGGTAACGACTATGTACTCTCCTCAGTTAAACTCTCAAGGCACAGTTTTCTTCTAGGTCACGTTCTCTTAAAAAAAAAAAAAAAGTGAATGCATATCTATATTTAAAGAGTTTTCCTGATCATTTCACAGGGAAAAGGGTAGAGACAGATATATTGCCAAATCTGGTTAGATTGTTAATACATCAACAGTTCACATAAGGACTGGAAGAAATACTGTGTTTGTTTGTTTGTTTGTTCTCTGTCTTAATGTATACCATTATTTTCAGTCAAATTTTTTTTCTAGTGTGATAATATATCTTTCAGATCCCTTGAGTTTACTTATGTTCAGCCATAAGTAAATTATAAGAGAGGCTCTGCCAACCCTTTTCAAGCCACGGAATTCACAATCTCCCTCAGTAGACTTTGGGACTGTGACACATGATGTGTGGGATGAAGTGGGAATTAGCATTAATCCACACGAATATTTTCAGGACTTAACTTAATTATTTTTTATTTTAAAAAACAAAATATGAATAGAAGTTAATCATATTTTCTCCAGTGGACCACCTCACATAGCCACTGGGGAGCTGGAACCCACTTTTCATGATCTTTGCCTTAAAGTGAGTACAAGCTATTCTTAGAAGTGCAAATGGTATGTATTAGTCCATACTTCCAACTGAAATGAACTTTATTTTCCTACTAACATTAAAATTAGAATTTCACTGCAGTCTTTTGAGGTTGCCTCCCCCCACCTCCAGTGTGACCACCTAATAATGCCATCTGGTCTATAATAGCTTCATTTTAACATATGATCACAAAGCACCCCATTGCGAGACTGGACAGATTTTGGCAGTATGACCAAGAAGGTGTTAAGAAGCAAGCCAATTAGTGTCCTCGTTATAGTTTTCAGTGCAAAATACAAGACAGGTGCTTGTACCAGTAATCAATTGAAAAGCATTCTCTCCACTTAGGCATATGTAAAGGCAACAAAGGAATGTGACCACAAGCATCCTCATAAATTTTTAAAAACAGTTCCCTTGCTGAGTTAATAAATTAATGGAATGGTTCAGAATTTCCAGCCAGAGTGTGACTAGTAATTGGTGAGATCGGCAAAATACCTAGTGACTATTTAAAAATGTTATGTTTTCAGATCATTAAAGTGCAGTGTTTTATTTGCCAATGATTTATTTTATTTGTAAAGTACCTACTCATAATGAAATGAAGTAGCCATGACTCTAGCTCAATAAAATACTTTATTGCATCTGAAACCTGTGAGTATATGTGTGTCTGTGTGTGTTTGAAATGTGTATGAGTTGACGTTAACCTGAAATGGTCTATAATTATTTCTTTCTGTCTGGATAAAAAGATTTTTTTTTTAAATCTGGAATTTGAGCTTTACCCTATCAATATTTATCAACAGAATGCTAAAGCTAACTTTAAAGTCTGCCAGAAACAGTGTATTTAACCTTAACCTATGCCAAGAGTTCTCATTACCTTGACCTGCAGATAACTGAAGACCAGTGAGCTTAGTGGTCTGATAGAGTGCACTGCTTTCCTGTTCACCCTTCTTGCCAATTTTATTTTAAGAATATCTTTCCCCTCCATCTATACTTCGTTGTAAACACACGCTCCAACTTTTTAAGGCAAATGTTCAGGGTTATGGACAGAAGAGGAAATACCTACTCTTTTTAGTTTAATGCTGCAGCCAGCGCCTCTGGTTCCCTCCCTCCAGCCCACCCAGCCCATGTGAGTTAGCATCCAGGAAAGCTCATATGTCCATGGATCCAGTTGTTCTATCCTTGACCTTCATTAGACCAAATCAACTCTTCAAAATCACCTCTGTCTTGAGATCAATACTTTCCTTAATAAGAGTCATTCCACCTAAGCATTTTTGTCCTTTCAAAAAAAAAAAGTTGCTATCTGATAGGCATACTACGATGGTTCTGTTGACCTGAAACACACCAAAGATCCAAGAGATCCAAGAAGTAATGGCATCTTCCATTACAAGTAACAGCAGTACAGGAAATGAGTCTGCACAAACTCTTAGCAACTCCTCCAAGAGATTGAATTTAAAATTAACATAACACTGCAGACCTGCTTTCTTATCGAGTTATTTCCCATCCATTTTGATTTGTTGACCAAAAGGTTCATTTCATGTAAAAGGGACAAGAGTCCTATCGCAAAGCTATTTTAAAAGGAATTTCCTCTTCTGTCCATAACCCTGAACATTTGCCTTAAAAAGTTGGAGTGTGTGTTTACAACGAAGTATAGATGGAGGGGAAAGATATTCTTAAAATAAAATTGGCAAGAAGGGTGAACAGGAAAGCAGTGCACTCTATCAGGCCACTTTTGTCCAGACTTATCAACACACTCATCATTTAGACAGGATTGGACACAATGCCCAGGTTTTATTCAACTTCTTCTACTCATAGAATATTCAGTTTTCATTTCACTTTTGGTAATTGTCCAGACCTAGAAATATTTATACCTGTCAGAACCCAAGACCAATGGAAGGAATCTTGACACCATCACATTTTATTTCCCTCTTCTATTTCCAATATCCTTCCAAAATTTCTTGTCAGTTATTTTGACTGAGTAGACCATATTGTTTGAAAAAAATCATGCTAATTAAGAATTAAACATGCTGATTATTAACACTTTGTGTTGAACTTCCTCTAAAGCTTACAACTTAAAATGAAAAACATTAAAAACTAGTGAATAATTGAGCAATGTGCAAATGAGCACAACACTGAAATACTGCATAGGAAGTCAAGGCTATTATGGATCCAAGAAAGGGCAGAGAGAGGTACCAGTGTGTGAAAGAGGGATGAGGAGGGAATCCCACTTCCTACTATTTGATTCTCATGAAAGAGTGACAAAAACTAAAAGCTCAATGTTTCCTTCAAAAGGGGAGGAAAATAAATGTGCTTCAAATTTGGTAGTAGTAAAACCATGATGTGGGAAGTGACATAAATACTGAGTGAGTGAATGAATGAGTAAATAAGGAGGGAAAAGGTGAACATGCCTCGAGAGAAGGGAAGGAGACAAGCAAGCAGGAAACTTGTAGGGATGGAAAAAAAAAAAAAAAAAGTAATTTTAGGTAGTCTGGAAAATAACGACCCAGATCATTTGGTCAAAATGTTCAGGAATACGAACTTTATGTACAGAATTCAGTATGTGTTCAGAGGAACTGTCAGAAGTAAGGAGTTGAGTATTGTAAAAATCTAGACAAGAATGTGCCTAATCTACATTGGAGATTTTGGAGACTCTGAAAATTTCAGTTGTAGCAATTGATTTTTTTTCTTAATCATTAAATTTCAGTGGTAATAACTGGAATAGTGACTGTGCATTTTATTCTAACATAGTAGAAATTAGGAGCTTTCCTTCTTTGACACGTTCTCAGCTCTAATTCATGGTTCTCATAATAAGCTCTTAATATTGCTTTTTCAATTAATTTTAATAAAATAATTTCTTTATTATCATAGGGCATAAAATAGCTATGAAGTATTTATTCCCATTTGTACTTTTATTTTGTTTTTATTTGAGTTTTATACTCAGGTGGTCTTTACAATATACATTGATGAATGTTTTTGCTTCATTTTTGTTATTACATGTGAAAAATCTTTGACATAGAAATTTGAAACAACATATTTTCTAATTTTATTTTTCTATCTCAAAGTTATTTTGAAACAGAATGCCTTCATTGAACTTCCTGCAAAAGTAGCTCTCAGAGATTCCTAAAACCTTGGATACAGTCCCAAACAAATCAGAAACAGGTTGTCAGATATTTCCCCTCCATTTTTTCTTTTTCTCAATTGCCAGTTTGCTTTATTATTCGAAGAGTAAGACATTTAGGAGAAACCTAAAAATAAAAACTCCACTCATTTCATAATAAGTATCTACATGAAAGTCTAAGTATTCAGTCGTCTGAACCCACTCCATCTCTCTTCTGTGCTCCATAATTGTAGTTGAGGCCATAAACAGACATCCAGAGCCAAACCATCGTAGGCATAGTATCAAAATTGAAACCAATCATGTAGACAGTATTCATGTCCAACGTTCCATTTAGGAGAGAAAACATTAGTGTTTAAGTCTACTTTTATTAAGAATGTGGGCTCTTAAGCCAAACCACCTGGTTATGAATCTTGATTGGGCCATTCTTAGTTGAATGATTTCAAGCAAGTGATTTAACCATGTGGCACCTCACTTTCCTTACGTATAAAATAAGGGTAATAGCATTACCTCTAGGGTTGTTGTGAGGATTAAGCGAGATAATTCATCTAAGTCTTTTAGAACATTGCCTGGTATGTTGTAAATAATACATGCAAACTGTTAGAATTGTTACTTTTCTTAAGATTTTTAATTCCTGCCATTTTATGGTTTGGCTATTAATGTCTCCCAAATCCTCATTACTTGTAGACATGGTCCCCAATGAGGCAGAGGTAGAACTTTGGATTACTGAGAGGTGGTGGAAACTATAGGCAGGTGAGGCATGGTTGGAGGGACTAGGTCACTGGGGCATGCACTAAGGGCCTATATCTTGTCCCTAGTCCCTTCCTCTCACTGTCTGTCTGCTTCCTGTCAGCCATGAGCTGAGTATCTTTCTTCTGTCACACTGTTCCACCATGATACTTTGCCTCACCTCAGACCCAAAGCAATGGAGCTGGCCAGCCATGGACTGAGACCTCTGAAACTGGGAGTCAAAATTAATCATTCCTCCTCTAAGTTGTTCTGCATAAAAAAAAGAACTATTTAATGTAAAGTAACAATATTTGATATGAAATAATAATAAATTTAATATAAAAATAATCATTTAATTAAAATATACATAACACAGTGAGGATGCAAAGAAGGGAGGACTGAGTAGAAAGAAAAGATTCCAAAGAGAAGTTATGGCTCAGTGGTGTTCTAAGAAATAAGAAGAAATTTGTATGCTTGGAGGCATGGTTGGAGACTGGTAAATAAAGAGGAGATTCTATGGGAAGGTCCATTATTAGCTATCAATTGCTAGTAGGAGTAAATATTGTTTTCAGTTAGTGACCTCAGTGCCATGCCAAGGAGTTGAGACTTCATCTGTGGGTTGAGGATCAACTTAAGGTTGTTTGTAATATGATGTCATGTTGTTTACATAAGATTTACAAGGCAGAAAGAAATGGGCTCTATTTTCTACTTAAAAAAACAGGAAACCTAGAAATTTCCAAACCAAAGAAGAACCTAAAGGTAAAATTTTAATTCATATAAGAATAACTATTTTTAAAAGAGACTTTGACTTGTTTAACCTGAACTAAAGAGTATATAGAACAGATATGCAGGAAGAAAACACATGAACTTTCTTTCCTTCAGGAATACAGTTGCAAGATAACTATAGTCACAAAAGAAGATCAAGAATTTTTGATAAGTTGGGAAAGGTAACATCTAAGCCCAGCTCAGCAGCTCCACCTTGTCATTGTAAATGTTACCAGTTTAAAACAATGGGCAAATTTATGAAATGAAAAATTACTCAAGCTAATTTGGGGAGTGGACGTCTTTTGCTTTGTCCTCATATGAACATGGATTTTATCTTATCACATATTTTACAAATTATTTTCCCAGATCATACTACTGATTGTATTTCTTCTAAGACTGATCTTAGCTTCTGGAAGTTTCAATCAGTTACCTAAATCTCTTTACTTGATTGATTGATTGATTGATTGAACTGGGGATTAAACCCAGGGGCATTCTACCAATGAGCTACATGCCCAAGCCTTTTTTAATTTTTTTTAAAAAACTGGGTCTCACTAAGTTACATTTCACTGGCCTCAAACATGTGATCTTCCTGTCTCATCCTCTCAAGTACTGGAATTACAGGTGTGCACCACCATACCCAGCTAATCCTTATACTTTAAGTGAAATACACACTTGGTTCTTTTTTTTGCGGTACTGGGGGTTAAACTCAGGGGCATTCTACCTCCGAGCTATACCCCCAGCCCTATTTTTTTTTTTTTATTCTTTATTTTGAAACCGAGTCTCACTAAGTTGCGGAGTGCCTCATTAGGTAGCTGAGGCTGGCCGCGAACCTGGATCCTTTGGTCTCAGCCTCCCGAATGCTGGGATTACAAGCGTGCGCCACCACGCCTGGCCACACTTGGTTCTTAAAGAGGTGAATCATCATTTTGAAGCAAAGATCAGGCAAAAAGAAGTTGAAACTCATATTTCCTTGCCATTAGCTCACCTGCCAGAGCTTTTGCTATCTCTGATATGAAATCAGATTAATTTTTCTATTTATAGTGCTCAAATTATTATTTCTAACTCAAAACACTTGTTTTGTGATTTATCCCGATACAGCCCATATTCTGAAATTTTTTAGTCACAAAAATATATTTACTAAGCAATAACTCTCTTTACCTCATTTTAAAGTAAATCAGAGTTTTAGATAGTTAGCAATTAAGGAATCTAACCAGCATGGATAGCTACTATGAACTAATTATACTGATGTAATTCTATCCAAAAGTAATTAAGTTGGACATTCAAATTGATATTTTTAAGCTTTCTGAAATGTTAAAAATGATTAAATGACAAAATACTATCTTTACTCCACTAGACATCATGAAGCACCAAGTTTTTACAAGATTAGACAGAATATATGAATCAGATTAAAACTAGAAGTTAAATATTTTATAGGTACTCATCCACCCAATCATTTAAAATAGAACAACTACATATATATCACTGGCAAAGATCTTTGCCTTGCATAAGCATATTCAGGGCCACATGAAAAAAGATCCAGTGAATAAACTGGAGAAAATCCTAGGATGGTTTTCAGTTTCTCCAGAAGAGTGGAATCAAATCAAAACCTGACCCCTACCCCCAAACACCCCTACCTACCATTAGAAATATTTTCATCTCATTTCAAGCCACAATTGTAGTGGACTTCACAGAAGTAAAGGTATTTTGATATTAGTATGCAACACTAATACTATATATATATGTCACGACTTGCTCAGAATATACATTTTTGTGGCTAAAACATCTCAGGATATGTGCTGTATGATGGTAAAAAAGAAAAGGAGAAATTGGGGTTTGAAAATTATGAAAATTGATGATCAGAGTTGTGTATGAAATGAGGGGATATCCTCTCAGTACCAAAGAATAATCAGCATAGATGATCAAAGTTTCCATGGAGAATAAAGTTTTTTCTGGTTTCAAAGGAAATACAATATCTGAAGAAAAAAAAACAAACAAACAACTGTGAATTAAGAATTATAGAACCACAGAGGTTCTATACCCATTGGAGGAATCGTTAACAGGAGGCATGACCATGGTAAGCATACAGATAAGATACAGTTGATAAATGATTGGTCCCCTGTCTGCTAGATATAGCCACTTCCATCCCACTCTCCAGAGGTAACCACTTTCACGATTGGTATCTTCTTACAGTCTGCATTTGTGTGTGTGTGTGTGTGTGTGTGTATGTGTATGTATGTATGTATGTATGTATGTATGTGTAAAAAATGCTTAGTACTAGTTGTTGTAGATTTTGATTTTCATAAATGGCACATATATTTTAAAGCTGAATTTACTTACTATTCAAGAATTATCCTTAATTCTTACCCTTTTTATTTTATATTCTCCTTGTAGTTCTTATATTTTGTTGAATGACAGTAATAATAAATGCAAATTAAATTGTCCTTAACTGACAAAATTAAAAGATGGCAACCTGTATTTCTACAATGATCCCCTTGCTTATTTTAAAAAATGATCTTTACAATCCAGGAGAAGGCTAATACGGCTGTAGCTCAATCACATTGTCCTGCCACTTGGACATGTGCACATGGCATGTTGTTTGGAACTGTAACATCATCTCTAATGGGCTGTGCTAGAAAATAATCTCCTGGGTTAGTCTGAAGTCTGTTTCCATGTAACTTCTACCTCTTATCATATCCTATTATTTGAGATTACATAAAGAAACTACAAAATTTTCTTGGAGTACTTTTTCTATACACTGAGCAACCTCAATTTCATCCACTATACTTCATGTAATATAGATCTAAATAAAAAAGCACTGCATTCACAGCTTGATCACTCCCCATTTTCAGGACAGTTTATTTATATATGAAGGCTCAATAATGCCTTTGTAGCAGTTGCTACCTGTAAGAACATGTTTGAGTGAGACAATTTGTCCACTTTTGACCTTGCAGCAGAATAATCACCATCTCCGATTGCTCACAAAATACATTAGTCAATTTCAGTGGATATCTCAAGGTATCTGTTTAACTCTGAAGATACATGGAAAATTGAAAGTACACATGGGATAAGAATGCAAAAACTTTAAGTTTCAGCTATTTTTCCCATGTGATAGAATATTATAGTATCAAATAAATGAGAAACAGGGAGAAACCAGACATAGTTATTTGAAAGCAGGTTGTTTTGTTTTTGTTTTGTTTTGTTATCTATTACAAAACAGGGTAATTCCAAATCACAAAGTTCCTTCAAGTCAGCTCTGAAAGGGTTAAAAATTGGTTTTGTGATTTTATTTTTTAAATCCCCAGAATGGAGTCCTTGTGCTGCTGCCAGCATTACTGGCCTCTGCCTCTGGCAGCCTTCCAAATCAGGTGTGTTGACTCAGACTCAAAGCAGCATTTGCAAACATTTTTGGAGCATATCCAATTCCAAGGTATGCAGCTCACCAGACCCTACATTTACTCCAGGACTGTCTGATGCCATCAGGAAAAGCACTCCCTACAAAAAATGCAAAGTATGATTTTCACTTAACAGTTCAAAGAGATGAGTAACGATACATACAAGAGGGCGAGGAGTGACTCATGCTGCCCACTCAGCTCCCAGGGAAGTTTCTGAGGCTGATGTTGAACCAGCCCACATCACTATTGGTAGGAGGGCCTTGGAAGTCATTCTGATTGCAAAAGCAGCCCTCTTACTTTCCCGAGGCGGCAATGGATATTCCCCCTAGAGAACTTTTGTTTGCTAGAAAATGTGGCATTTGATAAATATTTTGAACACAGGTATGCTTTCTTACTAAGAGATTAAGTTTTCATTTCTCTTTGGATAACTGATTCAGATTTTTATGAGCTGAGATGTTTACTCTTCTGAGACCAAATGCTGACCCCTTACCTTCATAATTTTCTAATGAATTATTATATATTTTATAGTATAGTTAGTACATATTTAAGCCTGTCTTTTATTTTGTTTACTTATTTTTTGTTACTGGGGATTCCACCTCGGAGCCACATCCCCAGCCCTGTTTTATTTTGAAACAGAGTCTCCTAAGTTGTGAAGGGTCTTGCTGAGATGCTGAGGCTAGCCTCGAACTTGTGATCCTCCTGTGTCAGTCTCACAAGTACTGGGATTACAGGTATGTACCACCACACCTAGCTTAAGCTTGCATTTTAAAATGCTCATAAGAAGCATGATTTTATGAAACTTGGTATGAAGCATATATTTAGATTCTTTAAAGGGTGTTAGATATTCCCTATAAATGACCAAAATAGATGCTCACTTCCTTCAGTGACTTATTTTAAATGAATTGTTGGTTGAAATCCAATGAGTACTGGCAGGTTTCCACCTCCCAGGAAGCACCATAGTAATTACAACTTGTTGGCATTCTTTTCAGCAATTTCAGAAGGGATACCAAGAATTAAGCACTCAGAGGTTGAATCATCCTTTACCCTTGAATGTACTCACTTCCTTTAGTTCTGGCCAGAGGTTTTTGGAAGATGTTTTTGTAAACTTCCGTTGTCGGCATAAGCAGTGGAAAAAGCAGCAGAAACAAGGATTAATGCTTCTGCCCCATGGAGTTAGTAGGAAGTGGTTGGAGGGAGTCGGGGATTTCAGCCCAAACTGTTAGGTTGTTTATATGTGTTTAGTGAAGTTATAGGACTGAACTATTAGTAGGTATGGTAGATTCCACTAGCTTTTTCTTAACTAAAATGGGCCTCCCCTCCCCTAACTTAAAAAAGATCATTTAAGTTGGGCATAGTGGTATTCACTTGTAATCCTAGTACCTGGGAGGCTGAGACAGGAGGATCACAGGTTTGAGACCAGCCTCAGCAACCTAGTGAGACCCTGTTTCAAGAGTAAAAAGGGCTGGGGGTGTAGCTCAGAGGTGAAATAACCCCAAATTCAATCCCTAGTACCAAGACAGAGGCAGAGAAACAAAGACAGAAACAGGGAGAGGGAGAAGGAGAGAGAAGGAAAAATCATATGATAACTTTTTTAACATCCCAATTTGATCTAAGATTTTGTCTGTGATAATCTTCAAAGGTCTCATCTAGTAAGTGAGAAAACATATGATCCTTTGGAAAGTCAAAGGTGTACTACAAGATAATAATATAAAGGCTGTTGGGAAGTTCATATTCACTTGTGAAATGAGTGACAGTCAGTGGGTGTTCAGAGCTCAAGGAAAGCTTGAGTTGGGCTGGTTTGGAGCAGGAAGAGAGGAGGAGAATGGCTATGGGCAAGGGGATGAGGGTAAAAGAACAAAGTTCTTAAGCAGAGGAAGAGTTGTCTAGAAGTTAATTGTGTTAGTTTTCTCTGGCTCCATAATAAAACACAACACAGACTGTGAGAATATAACAATAGAAATTGAATTTAGCATGGTTCTGCATACTAGGAAGTCTAAAATCACGGTGCCAGCAGGTTAGATTCTTCTGAGTCCAATTTGTTCCTTTACTTACAGACAACCACCTTCTCTCTGCTTTGTCCTCAAATGGTTGTCCCTTTGGGGATGCAGGTCCCACATGTCTTTTCCTCTTCTTATAAGACCAGTCAAGTTAGGGTAAGTCTTTCTTCACCCTAACAGCTTCATTTTTACTCCATCACTTCTTTAAGGATCATATCTCCAAATGGGGTCACATTCTGACCACTGGAGATTAGGACTTCAATACTTGAACCCATAACACTAATAAAACTTACAACTCAGAGACTTAGATGGACCCCCATAAGTGCCAGGAGTTGTATTGTATAAAGTGGGGAGGAGAAGCCAGAATCGAATATAGAAGCAGCCAATGATACTAGCATGCCTGGAAATAGTTAAAAGGGATATAAGAAGAAAAAGAACTACATAGTGAGGCACTCCGCGACTTAGTGAGACTCGGTTTCAAAATAAAGAATAAAAAATAGGGCTGGGGGTATAGCTTGGGGGTAGAATGCCCCTGAGTTCAACCCCCAGTACCGCAAAAAAAAAAAAAAAAGAAAAAGAGACCTGAATCTTCAAATCTCCAATAATGCCTGTGATGTCTTTTTCCCTTCTAAGCCAGTACTCTTTCACATCTAATATTTTATTCTTAATTTTATTGTATTATTCTTTTAAAAGGCATTATCCAAACTTGCATGGTACTGGGTTTCAAAAACCTGGTTCCATCCTGATATACAGGGATAATAAGGCTAGTGTCCCTGAAACTCAGAAGTCCCTCATTATCTGCAGGTTTACTCTCCATGGTCCAGTTACCACAGACAACTATAGTCTGAAAATATTAAGTAGAAATTTCCAGAAACAAACATTCATCAGTTTAAATTTCACACCTTTTTGAGTAGAGTGATGAAGTCTCACACTGTTCTTCTCTGTCTTTCCTGAAACATGAGTCATCCACAGGGTATACACTACCCACCGTTAGGCACTTAGAAGCCATTTGGTTTATCCATCAACTGCAAGGTATCACAGTGCTTATGTTCTAGTATCCCTTATTTTACTTAACAAAGGCCTCAAAGTATAAAAGTTGTAATGCTGACAATTTTATTGCTACAGGGTGTTTTAATTGTTCTATCTTTTTATTAGTTAATATTGTCAGTCTCTTACTGTGCCTAATATATAAGTTAAGTTTTGTCATATGTATGTACATATAGAGAAATACATTATATATATAGGACTTGGTACTATCTGTGGTTTCAGCCATTACTGGAAATTTTGGATTATATCCTCTGTGGATGGGGGACAACTATAGAGAATTCTAATCAGAAAAGACAAGAGCTAAGTCAGTCTTAGACATTCAAAGGCAAAAAAAGACTATGGGGGTTATTACTGTCAAATCCTTCATTTTACAGATAAGAAAACTTAGGTCCAGGAAAGAAAACGGCTTGGCCAAAGTTGCACACTTCCCAGACCCAAGCAAGGACTGGATCCTGACCTTGACCCTCAGTCCTATGATTTGCCTAGAGATTCAAGCTTTGTTGAATTAAAGAACACAAGGACGGATTGTGATTCATTATCTGGGCTTACACACAGAAGCCTCCCATAACCAAATTCCATGGCATCTTAAAATAGTCTCTTCAGTCCACCCTGCCTGACAAATACTTTGCTTTCTCCTCCTGACTGTTGTGGCCCAGCAGTGTAGCCACAGCCACATGGGGCTGGCCACTAAGTACCTGAAAAGTGACCAGTGCCAACTTCAATGGAACTATGTATAAAATACACAGCAGATTCTAATGCTTACTATGTTAAAAAAGCTTGTTGATTTTATACTGCTTGCCTGCTAAAATTATATTGGGGATCTAATACATATATATGTTATTATGTTGGGGATCTAATACATATATATGTGGCTAAAAACAATTTTAAAATTATTTTATTTCTTCTTATTCTTTTGAAAGTGGCCACTAGAAAGTTTAAAGTTACAAAGCTGGTTTCATCTTATTTTCGTTGGCTGACACTGCTCCAGATCCTCATAACATGTCCATCACAGACCAATGCTCTCTCTCAACCTGTGGTAACCCAGAGCTTTGTAGAGTAGCAGCAGACAAGAGTCCCATCTTTTACCTCCACGCTAACTGTGTTCCGAATTTGGATCCCAATGCATTCTTACTTACAGTTGTATTTACTGCTTAGGGCTCGGAAATCATCTCTAGAGTACTTGCATTAAATAGACTTGCTTTTTCTTGACTGGAGTTCCTCTGGTGTTGGGACTAAGGGAAAGAACATTTTGAGTTAAAACAAATGATTTATAAACAAACAAACAAAATGAATCTGTATATAACCTTAACAGGATGAGGCTATTTTAGCCTCTATTGTTGAATGACCTTTCCACAAAAGCTTTCCACAGAAAGAGTTGACAGGCTTTTAATTATTTTATCACAGAAATTATTTTTAGCTATTGAAGTGATTCTGATGAATCTAAGTCATACATATATTAAAATACTTTCATTGTTTGAGAAGAGATTTATTCCAGAGAAGCAGTTTGGTTTTTAAAAAATATTTCATAAAAATATGTTTCATACAAATATAATATACACAAATATATATACGCATTTTTTTTGCAGTACTGGGGATTGAACTCAGGGGCATTCTACCTCTGAGCTATACTTCCCCATCCCTATTTTGTTCTTTATTTTGAAACAGGGTCTCACTGAGTTGCAGAGGGCCTCACTAAGTAGCTGAGACTGGCCACAAACACAGATCCTCTTGTCTCAGCCTCCCAAGTACTGGGATTACAAGCGTGAGCCACCACACCTGGCTTCTACAATATATTAAAAATAATAAAATGGCCAGGCATGATGGTGCATGCCTGTAATCCCACTACTTGGGAGGTTGAGACAGGAGGATCACAGATTCCAGGCCAGCCTCAGCAACTCAGCAAGACCCTCAGCAACCAAGAGAGAGGGGCCCTGTTTCAAAAAAAAAAAAAAAAAGTAAAAAAGGCTGAGGGTGTAGATTAGAGGTAGAATGCCCCTGTGTTCAATTCACAGTACAAATAAATAAATAAATACACACATATACATACATATATGCAATATACATAAAATGAACACCCTTGTAATCATTTTGATCCAGTATAAGAAATTAAATATCCTCAACACCTTAAAAAGCCCCTCTCAACTCTTAGAGGTAACTATTAGTGTAAATTTCATGTTCATCTTTATTTTAAGTTTAGTTAGGATTATCCTATCAAAGGATGTTTAAAAAAACAGACAGCCATTTAAAACTGTCTTTGTCATATGGACCTGCTTAAAATAATTATCCTGGTATCTGTATAGTGACCTAAACTCCCAAAGCAACTGCTCTGTTTTTATAAGAACTTTTCCATTAAGGAGAAGGAGGAGGAGGGAACAAAGGAAAGAGGGAAAAAAATTATTTTAACTTGTATGACTATCTTCTTATATAAGAAAGTGACACCATATAGCAAAATACAACCACCAGTTCAGACTGGAGCCAGGAAGACACCAGTGAGCAGCCACTGGAAATTAGATCAAAAAGTCTCACACATAATGAATATCCTGCAAATGTTAGTGGATCCCCTGAAGAGGCAGCAACGTTGAATGCCTCAAACATTCCCATATGACTTTAATTCATTTCCTCATTCCTACTCTCTTGATAGTAAAAATTCAGACTCTCCCCAGTCTCTGTTTCCAAATTCTATGTACATTTGTATATAATGTAAAAATTTAATATCTTTTTTTAATTAGTAATTTTCCCTTTCTCTCCTCTGTGTCATCTGTATAGTCCTCTGTCATCTTTCTGCCATTTTGGGCACTCAAAAAAAAATATAGAGTGTGTTTTTCTTCAAGAATTCATATCAACAAATGCTAATGACCACTGACTCTGCCAGATGCCATCCTGAACTCTGAAGGCAGAAGGATGAATGTGACATGATCCCTGCTCCAAAGGGACTTGTAGTCTAATGACAAAATCAGAGAAGTTAAAGAGATCCTTTCATTAAACAAATACTTACTGAGCACCTATTATGTGCCAAATATTTGTACTCTCCAGGGACACACTGATGACTGAAACAGACAAAATGTCTGCTGTCATGGAGCTTACATTCTAGGAGAGATAGGCAAATAATAAAGAAAAAAAAGTAAATTATATATTATGTATTATTCTTATGTTGAAAAGTACTAAGTACTGTGGAGAAAGACATAAAGCAGAAATGGGAACAGTATGTGTGGTGAGTAGCAGGGTTATGGAAGTGACATTTGGAATAGGTGCTCAAGGAGACTCTCTGAGAAGGTGACAGTTAAGATATGACAGGCAAAGCAGCAGCCATTTGGCTGTCTGGGGGCAGAGCTTTCCCAGCAGAGGAAATGAGAAGCAGAAAGGCCTCAAGTGAGAGAGCCTCTGCTCCCCTTTCCTCCAGATTTCCTTTTAAGAAACACCAAAGAGGCCTAGCATGGTGGCTCATGCCTGTGATCCCAGTACTTAGAGGCTGGAGACAGAAGACGAGAGAATTACAGGTTTGAGGCTATCTCAGAAACAAAGGACTGGGGATGTAGCTTGGAAGAAAAATCTCCCTGAGTTCAATCCCTAGTACTAAAAAAAGAAAAGAATGAAACACCAAGGAGACCAATATAGAGACAGGAGAGAGTAAGAGAAAGGTAGTGGGAAGAGGTGGGAGAGGTGACAGGAGAGAGGATTTGGTAGGATACTGTAAGAACTTTGGCTTTTACTCTTGAGTAAGAAAGCAAGCAAAGAGTTAGCAGAGGAGTGATGTCATTTGATTTAAGTTTCAATAGATTTAAGTTTTAATGATTTCAGCATTGATAATAGACTCAAGAGAGACAAGAGTGGAAGCAAGGAAACTAGGAAGTTATTGGAATCACTCAGGCAAGAGGTGGCACTAGCTTGGAACAGGTTGACACTAGTGGAGAAGGGTGAGAAGGGGCCCATTTGTGGATCTGTTTTGAAGGTTGAGATCTGTTTACAAAGAGGGAATGAGAGAAAGAAAGAAGGCAATAATTATTAGAGAATATTTTTAAGGGGGGAAAAAGAAGCATCGGGGACCAAGATGGAGAAGACTAAGGGAGAACCAAGTTTTGGAAGTGAGATCAGGTTCAGTAATTACATTTTAAATACCAATGTTTAAAACTTGAATGTTAGACATCCAAGTGTACATGCAGTTAGGTAAAATGGTCTAGAATTTTGAGAAGTTTAAGCTAAAGACACAAGTGTGGGAATCATTGGCATATAGATGGTAGTAAAGCCATGAGACTGGATGAGCTCATCAAAGATAGAGTTTAATTAGAGAAGATGTCAAAGGTGTCTGAGCCCAAGGGCACTCCAATATTAAAAGTCTGGGGAATAATAGAACACAACAAGAAACTAAAAAGGCATAGCCAGTGAGGTAAGAGGAAAACTAGGACACCGTCAATGTCTGGAATCCATGAGAAAAAAAGTTTTGTTTGTTTTGGTTTTGGCGGTACTGAGGATTGAACCCTGGGGGGCATTCTATCTCTGACCTACATCCCCAGCCCTATTTTTTAGTCTTCATTTCGAAACAGGATCTCACTAAGTTGCAGAGGGCCTCACTAAGTAGAAGTACATGAGGCTGGCCGTGAACCCAGATCCTCCCGTCTCAGACTCCCAAGTATTGGGATTACAAGCATGCACCACCATGCGCAGCTAGAAAAAAAGTATTTCAAAGAAGACTAAAAGAGCTGGACGTGGTGTTGTACATCAGCATTACCAATGCGTAGGAGGCTGAAACAGGAGGATTGCAGGTTCAAAACCAGCCTGGAGGTGTAGCTTGGAGGTAGAACACCCCTGGATTCAATCTCTGGTCAAAAAAGAGAGAGAGTGAGACAGGAGATTCACTTATCAAATAAGGCAGATTCATCAAGATGATACAGACTTGAGAACTCACCACTAGACTTGGCAGCATAAAAGTCAGTAGTGACTTCTAGGCAAACATTTTTGGTGGAAAAGTAGAAGTCATAGTCTAATTGGAGTTGGTTCGAGAGAAAAGGGAAGGTGTGGAACTGAAGACAGTGGAATTGATGATTGCAGGAGTTTTACAGTAGTGGCAACAAGTAGATGGATTGAAATAGCTAGAAATGGGGACTGAATTTTAAGAGAGTATTTTTATGCTGATGGGAATGACTTCGGAGAAAAATCATTGGGCAACGCAAGAGATAGGAGCATTGCTGAAGTCCTTAACTATGGAGAAGGTGGTGGAATCTAGTCTTTATTTACACTTTGAAGAATGTGTAAATGAGCTTAAAAAGAACAAACCTGGTAAATATGCACATGATTAAAAAGAGAGGAAGACAGTAAAAAAGTATTCTGTTGATGTATTCCTTACACACACAAGGTATTTTGACTTACATCTTCATTGGTAAAATTCCTATTGTTCCCCTTAATGATTCGTACCACTATGAAAGTCCATGCTGGACATTAGAAGTTATATGTTTCAGCTAAAATGGGGCCATATTGCTGAATAAATTTGGAAATAAATATTTCTTCAATGACAAAACAAAAAGAAGCACTACATAGCAGGAGCTAAATTGTAAAAAAAAAATCAATGAATAAAAAGTTGAAATTCTAAGAGACAATAAAAAGTCATGATCTTCTATATTTTTTGCTTTATAATAAAAGTTTGAATTTGTCCATATGGGACAACTCTCCATTTTCAATGATTAAGCATAGTAGATACTCTGTTTATGAAGAGGGGGGATTCATATGATTATTCTGGTTTCAGTGAGATTCTTTTTAGAATATGGCCCATATAGGCCTATTAATGATTGAGATGAGATATTAAAAGAAAAAAGAAGTTGTAACAGGTGCTTATATAAGATTGAGTTGCTATAGTGACCAGTGTCGTATATGACCAGTCCTAAAGCATTCACTTTAGAAACTTCTTAAATTCCACTTGACACTTCTCAGTGAGAGTTACTGCCAAAATTGCGTCCTTTTTTCCTCATGGCCTATTGTAAAATGGTCCCCTAAAGTCCCTACTTTGCGATTCATAATTATAATAGTTAACTTTTATTGAGCATCTCCATGGTGTCAACCTCTTGGATTTATGACATTTCTTTAGAAACGAGACTGTGTTAACCCATTTTTAAGTAAGTTCCCATGAATTTAAGTAATGAGCCTAAAATTGCACCTTTGTGGAAATTCATGATACCCATTATTATGGAATACAAGCTAAGGCTGCAGAATGGAAACCCTTGAAAATCAAAGGTTAACTTCAATTTAAATTTTAAAAGCCATGTAAAACTTTTACAGCCTAATCATGCTAGAGAACAATTTAAAAGGCTGGCCTACATTATTGCACATTTAGAAAATAGAAAAGCATTTATTTAGTTAGTTAATCTTTAGTAATTGGAAGAATTTTCAATTTTAGTTTAGTTATGAAATGGAGCACATTGCATGGAAGTTATTTGATTTTAGATGTTACACTAAACCTTTGCATCTGACTATCATTTATGAGTAAAAAAATCTATAGGGAGAAATTATGTGAAAGAAGGAGGGAAAATAAGAATTGTCTGCTGAAGATTATCAAAATGCTTCTTTTGGTTCCTATTATGTAAAATCATTAAATGGACTTTTTAACAAGGCAAGTATTTAGGAACAAAGATTAGATGGATAGATGGATGAATGAATGATTAATAGATAAAACTTTATATAGCGCACACTTGTAATCCCAGCATTTGGAAGGCTGAGACCGGAGGATCCGGGTTCGGGGCCAGCTTCAGCTACCTAGTGAGGCCCTCTGCAACTTAGTGAGACCCTGTTTCAAAATAAAGAATAAAAAATAGGGCTGGGGGTATAGCTCAAAGGTAGAATGCCCCTGAGTTCAATCCCTAGTACCACAAAAAAACAAAAAACAAATTTCTGAATGTCTTTTGAAGAATGAGTAGCAAACTTACATAAAGTGCTCAATTGAAGTGCATTTTCCCCAAACTTTTTTGTACCAGATCCTCATCTTTAATTCACATGCTTTGTTTCTTAACTTTTCTAAAGTGCTGTACTCTTGCTATGTGAAAGCATGACCTTGTGAAAGCAAGATCAAAAATTCAAATGATCTAAAAGCATTTTTAGAGGAAGAAAATGAATGTGTGTGTTTTGAGTCTCAAATCTACAGATATGTCAAAGTCTCCTGCCTCACCTGCCTCAATGGATTCTGATGTTCATAAGTAAATCTTGAGCTAAGTGTGCTGGTACACTCTGTAATCCCAGTATTTGGGAGGCTGATGTAGGAGGATCTCGGGTTTGAGACCAGTATTTGGTAACTCGGTGATACCTTGTTTCAAAATTAAAAAATAAAAATATGATTAGGGTTCCATAGTTTGGCAATTGTGAATTGTGCAGCTATAAACATAGATATACATGCATTAGTCTGGTAGTTTGGTTTCAATTCTTTGGGGTAGATACCCAGAAGTGGTATTGCTGTATCATATGGTTCATTCCCATTTGTCTGAGGTTTCCCCCATACTGTTTTCCAAAGCGGTTGCACTAATATACAGTCCCACCAACAATGTATTAGGGTTCCCATTTCTTCATACCCTTGCCAGCATTTGTTGTTTGTGGCCCAAGATGTCCATCAACAGATGAATGGATTACAAAACTATGGGATATGTACACAATGGAATTTTACTCAGCCATAAAGAAGAACAAAATCATGTCATTTGCAGGGAAATGGAGGGACCTGGACAACATTATGTTAAGTGAGATTAGTCAGGTACAAAAAGTAAAAAATTGAATGCTCTCCCTAATTTGTGGAATATAGGGAGAAAGTTAGTCATCGGAGGGACTCTAGATGAAGAAGGAAAACCCTAGATGAGCAAAGAAGGTGAGCTATTTGAAGGTGATAGGAGAGAGAGGAGGGGGAAACACTGTAATGCACAGGATGCACAAACATATCAAAGTCAATCACTAAACGGAACATGAGAAGAGGGAGCGGGGAGGGAATGGGATGGGAGTCAGGGAAGGGTTAAATGAGACCTGTGTGCATGTATGTCTCTACCAGTTTGTACCTCACAACAATGTATGCTACAATGCACCAATATAAAAAATATAAAAATTTTAAAAAATAGGATTGAGGGTGTAGGTTAGTAGTGGGGCATCCCTTGGGTTCAATCCCCAGTTCCGCAAAAATAAATAAACAGTAATTTGTTGACATGATTGTGTCAATAAAATTCATAATATAGTTATACATAAAGTGCATGTCTATTTTGTCAGGATTTCTTTGTCTGAATTATACAGGACTTTTGGCATTGGTTTGTCTTTTGGCATGTCTTAATTAGATCATTAGGAATACAACCAGTGCAAGCAACAGAAACTCTGCTAGTCTCCTTCCCTCTAGCAGTTATTAAGGAATCTGAAGTGCATTATTTGTTTATAATATATATATTGCTGAAGTTTTATTGTGAATCTTACTTTTAAAATACACTGCAACATATTGGTAGGTTACATTTAATCTTGATGTTTAGCAATGTCTGGCTTAAGAATGCTGCAAACTAAGAATAGTAAAGACAATCTAACATTTATTTCATGCCTGGCATATATGTATAAGTTGCTATGCTCAATGAGAAAAAGGAAATGCTTCCCCTCAGGGAGCTGGCAATCTAACTGATAAGAGAGCGACATAAACAACTATATACAGTAAAACTGCATAAGTAATATAGTGAGTGCTACAACAGAAGTACAGAAAGCACCATGAAAGGGTAGAGCAAGAAATAGGTAGTTTGACTGGATTAAAGACAATGAGTTGGCTTCAGAGAAGAGATAACACTTGGGAACCTTGAAATATCAATTAAGAAAATAAAGGAACAAACTAAATACAAGTATTTGATAAGTATTTAGATTACTAATAACATGTATAAATGTATATATAAGCTCAAGATTTCCATCTAGGACTGCCTCTGATACTCAGCAATCCACAGTATCACAAAGCCAAAGATGCATTCATGGTTTAAAAAGAATCATACCAGATAGGCATACAATCATGGATTCCAACTACTTACCTTTATGTTAACTTCTTGTTAAAGAATAATATACTCACAGAAAATCACATGTACTGCTTGATAACTTTTTTTATTATTAATTGGTGCATTGTAATCATACATCTTTGTTAGGTACAAGCTGATAAAGTTATACATGCACACATTTCTCATTTAACCCCTTCCCCAATTTCCACCCCACTCCCTTGCCCTCCCTCCTCAAGTTCAGTTTAATGATTGACTTTGATATATTTGTGAAAGTACATCATGTGCATTAGGGTACCCCCCCCCTCCATCACCTTCAGTTAAGTCAACTTCTTTGCTTATCTAAGGTTTCTCCTTTTTCATCTGGAGACCCTCTTATGCCCCATCTTCTCCCTAGCATCCGCATATTAGGGAGAACATATGCTTTTTTATTCTTTGTGACTGACTAATCTCACTTAACATAATGTTTTCCAGTTGCATCCATTTCCCTGCAAATAACATGATTTTGTTCTTCTTTATGGCTGAGTAAAATTCCATTGTGTACATATACCAAATATGCCTCTTTAATCAGAAGCCACATCAAGAAACAAAACATTACCAACTCTGCAAAAGACCCCTTCTGCTCCCCAGCCTGCCTTCCAGTTACCACCACTACCCACCACCAAAGTCCTGATTTCTTTTATGTTACTGTTGTTGAATGGTGGTGCTAGGGATTGAATCCAGAGCCTTGTGCATGTTAAGCATGCAGTCTGCCACCCAGCTATACTTCCAGCCCACAAAGTTCTGATATCTAATAGTAGAGACTCATTCAGCTTTTATATAAATATAATCCCACAGTACCCACTACTTTCTATCTGGCTTCCCTCACTTAATATTATGCTCATGCAGTTCACCCATGCTTTATGTGTTCATAGAGTGTCCATTCTCACCACTCTATTGAGTAGCCTAGTCTGTTGCATTGATATACTACAACTTATCCATTCAATTGTTGATGTGCATTTGTATGATTTCCAGCTATTACAGATAACGCTGCTCTGAGCATTCTAGTAAGCGTGTTTTATAGAGCAAATATGTACATTTTTGAGAACATTTCTATTTGATATAATTGGTATATTATGGTGGATAGATACTACCAAATAGTGTTCCAAACTGTACCAATTCACACATCTTTCAGCAGTTTATCAGAATTTCATTGGTTCCACATTCAACACTTGGTATTTTCCATCTTTATTAAGCCACTATGAGACACGTAGAAAATTGTTTGCCTTTTCCTTACTAGAAATTATATATTCTGGATATGAAATCATTGTTGGATACATGAATTGGAAAAAAATCTCCCAAGCTTTTAATGGTGCCTTTTGATGAACAGAAGTTAATAAAGAACGTGCATCATTTTCTTTCCTCATTAGTTCTTTCTGAGGTTATCTCTTGAATATCCCCAAATATTCTTTTCTCACTCCCAGATCAGGAAGAAGTTCTACTTTTTCTCTAAAAGTTATATTGTCTATCATCCATGTCTAAACCTGCAATCCATTGAGTCAATTTTTTTTCAATCTATAATGTGAGGTCAAGATCCAAGATTTCTTTTCCCTATGTAGATATTCAGTTGACATAGAACTGTTTTACTAAAACAGTTATTTTAATTTATTTAAGATGTAAATCTTTTGAAATAAGAAATAACTAAATATATCCTATCATCTTAAATATTTTGTGTCACATGAAATCTTAGTTTGTGCCAACTTTATTTTTATTTCTTAGGTTTTTGTTTTGTTATGCTTTTGGTAAGTAACATAAATTCCAAGCAAATAGTAGGGAGGAAATGAGAGGAGTAAGTTTGTTTCACTACTATAAATCTATTCTACAGATATTAAGCTGGAGCATTTCTACTCTAATTCTGAATTTTCAATTCTGACTAGAAATAGCAATCGTTTTTATATGATTCACAGTCCAAAAATCCAAAAATGGAAATTTTTTCCGAGTTATCCCAGTGATTGGAATAGTATCTTAAATATAAAAGAGCAAATTGATAGGAACATTGGCAGTCTTAGCCCTAGACTACCTCTCATTTGCAGCCCTTGCTACCTGTGTGTGTTACTTCCTTCGAATTCCACTTGAAAGAGTGATTGCTTTGTAATGTGGATTTCAATGAGCCTCTAAAACTCAAATGTGTTACCACATCTCTTCTGTAGGAATTTGAAGGAAGTAAAGTTGAAGAGTATCCCACTTAAACACTCAGTTTGCTGAGAAATGCTCTACTTAATAATTTAAATATGCTTCTTCTCTATAGTTCCCTATGAAAACAATTAAATTTTTAAATTCTCAAAGTAAACAGATGTCAAGTAGAAAACTAAGGACATATCATTCAATATCCAGCTTTTTCTATAGAATGGACACTTTTAGAACACTTTTAGGAAAGGTGAAAAACATATGAAGTTCCCAATGAACAACGAAAAAAATCTATTACTAAGACAAAACGTACCCATTCAAATCCTTTAGAGTCAGTAGACTTAAAAGCTGATATCCATTGTCACATAAAAATATTGTATTCCTTTTTGACAATCAACTGTAAAAAAATTAAAATTTAAAAATTATAGGAGAGGTAAAAAATTTGATCACTTAGTAATTATTATAATAAATTCATTTTTGGTGCTATTGTCAATTTTTTTAAAAACAATATTAACATATAGAGATACCTTCTAAGTACTTATGTATGAAATTATTTAATATCTGAACACTGTTCCATAATAAGCCACTTGAGTTGGAATAGGTTGGGTAGACTATGGACAAAACAAGATTGGTAATGAATTGGTCACTGTTAGAAACTGAGTATTGAGCACATGGAAATTCATTATATCATGTCTCTCTACTTTTTGTGTATGTTTGAAACTTTACACCTAAAAGTTTAAAAAATATTCATTTTAGCTACTTGTTAATGTGCCAGTACAATAACTGTTCCCCTATTGTTGTTTCTGTTTTTTTCTTGCACTGCTTGAAAACTTATCATTTTATCTAATTAAAACACACACAAATATATATATATATATACATATATATATATATATATGTATGTATGTTGGGCATCAGTCTGCCTACAACTGGTTTTCTATGAGGAAGAAAGTTTTCTTTGTAAACCATTGCTATCCCTCTCTTGGGAATTTAAGCCTATTTATTTCACTTTTTCTCCTAGAGGAAACAAGGAAATAATGAAAAGCATATTAAAATTTCAATTTAGAAGCCATACAACTGAACCAGGTCCTGACTTGATTATATTTTTTATTTTTATGAAATAAAATAAGAAAGTATATATCCAGAAAAGCAAAGTATTATCCAAGAAATATAATTTAACAAAGTAAGAGCCTATGAAGTTTGGTTTCTATAGATCCAGGCCCCAAAATGGATAACTTTATTCTCCATTCAGAGTAGAGTGATAGACTCTCTTTGTTCTTTTTTTTTTTTTTTTCAGTACTAGGGATTGAACCCAGGGGCATTCTACCTCTGAGCTACATCCCCAGCCCTATTTTTTTATTCTTTACTTTGAAACAGGGTCTCACTAAGTTGCAGAGGGCCTTACTAAGTAGCTGAGGCTGGCCGCGAACCCGGATCCTCCGGTCTCAGCCTCCTAAGTACTGGGATTACAAGTGTGCACCACCACACCTGTATGTTCTTATCTACATAACATTCTCTAAATGACAAAATTACAAAGATGAGAACTGAAAAGTGATTACAGTGGGTGAAAAGGGAAGGTGTAGTAGGAGAAAATTCTAATGTGGTGACAGAGTAATATTGTACCTATACATGCATAAATTAAGAACGTCATAAAGTTATCCACAAAGACAAAAAAAAAGTGAGGCCACACAAAAACTGACTGATGGGTACACTGTTTTTGCAAATTCTAGTGACTATAATTATTTCAAAAATGTTGAATTTTTTAAATGTGTGTTTAAAAAAACAAGAGATAAGAAGGTGGACAAATGGTTAAAAGTTGATACATATTTATGTTCTCTGCATATTTATGGTAGAAAAAGTGGAATTTATTCATGATTTAATATTTTATGTAGACCCAGTCAATTAATAAAAGTTCCAAAATGCATTCTCATTCCAAATCTATAGTATCATATGTACTTTAAATTCAGTAAACCAAATAGTTGTACCCTTAATCCAGCAGCTGTAAAAAGACATGAAACAAAGAACAGAAAAGAACGTTCTTTCGTTTCTGTAGAGTCATCAAAAGTTAAGACCTCAGATTGGTCTGAAAAGGGAGAGCACATGAAGAGTTTAAATTCCTATTGTGCATGAACTCCTAGTAGAGCTGGAGAGGGTACAAAGGAGTCTTGCTTCCACCAGTTTGCAAAAAGCCGAACTTCTGATGAGAAAACCTAAAAATAGGACTCAAATATTTGTTCACTTCAAGATATTCTATACAGTTCCATAAAGCACCTTTGAAAAATATGTCGATATAAAAGCTATGCATGTTCACTCTGAGTTCAAGACTTTTCAAAATAGCTGTCATAACTGTGCTGAGAAGAAAGGCAGTATAAATGGTCATTAAGTACATGGAGGAAAGAGAACATTTGATGCAACTTGATGGCTTGTTTGTTATCTAGTGAAGGTCAGAGAATTCACAAGAAGAAATCAAAGAAGCAGCAACATTAATTTGAGAAAGTTGGATAGAAGCAGAAATTAAAGAGAGATGAAAATTTCAGAATCAGAGTAATCTAGGATTTATTAAGATGAATCTTGCCAGACACTGGAAGATTCTGGAAACTGGCCCCTTTTGATGTAAGATATTTTGATGTAAGATCTATTAAACTCCAGTTAGATTAGTTAAGCTACTGAGTGTGTGTGTGTGTGTGTGTGTGTGTGTATTTTTAATTTGATTTTATTTTGGGAAAGGGTACTGGAGATTGAGCTACCTTCAAGCTACAGCCCAACCTTTTTTACTTTTTTGTTTTGAAATAAAGGCTCACTAAGTTACTAGCCTCGAACCTGTGATCCTCCTTTCTCAGCCTCCTCCCCGCACCCAGCTTCTGATACTTGAAATAGAAATAGAAACAACCGTAGGACTCTATATTAGCAGTTTGTTCAAAATAATACATATAGCTGATTAACCCAAGTCTGGCATATTCAAACCCTGTTCTGCCACTTACTGACTATGTAAATTGGGAAGTCACTAAAGTAAACAGAGTCTCCCTTGCATTTATAAAAGGGAATTAACATCATTGTTAATATTTGTCAAGGGGTTACTGTATTCCAAGCACTGATTTAAATTCATTATATGCATGGCCTCACTTAATTCTACCTCAGTAACAACACTTGCTGAAATCCTGCTACTTACCTCCCAGGAAATGAATGTATGTGAGGAATAAATGAACTAAAAATCATAACTCAAAACCCAGCACTGCCAAGCGTAATGGTGCACACTTGTAATCCCAGTACTTGGAAGGCTGAGACAGGAGGATCGCAGGCTCGTGGCCCAGCCTCAGCTACTTAGGCCCTCCGCAACTTAGCAAGACCCTGTTTCAAAATAAATAATAAAAAATAGGACTGGGGATGTAGCTTAGAGGTAGAATGCCTCTGGGGCGAATAGAGTAACTGCTGATTCCAAAAGTTTTCCTAGCAGCGATGCAGCGATTTTGGAAAACTTCAAGGCTGGCCACACCCTCTGAAGCAGCTATGTTAAGTAAGGGTGAAAGCATCTCACTGAACTATTTGTGTAAGGGCACTTACGAGGCTAGAACCTAACTCTTAAAATAAATAATTACCACTTTAACTCCTCAGACTCTATAAATTAGTTATAAAAATAGCTACTCCCAAATGATGCCTATAAAAGAAAGCATTATTCTCAAAAGAACGGCGCCATATAGATAAGGCCCAATTACTCTTCTTTGGGAATTGTTATTAAGATCAACTTTTTTGGCATGTGATGGTGTATAAGACATACTCATCTTCTTAGACTTAGTTCTGGGCCCATAAATTCATCCTGAGTTCTTCTCTCCCATGGTCCTATACCTGTTTGCTCCCAAGGACAGGCATTCTTATAACTGCAGTAGTAGGAATCTTTTGGAATTCTCCTTTAAGACCAAGACTCTCCTCCTTTTCCTCTTCAACAGGTCCTCACCTGGGGCAGTGCCTGGGCAAACACTCATTTCCCCAAGGAGCAGATCCTCCACTTAATCTTCAAAAGTTTCTGCAAAGTCTGGAGATGAGGTGTTACTTGTCAGGCCTAACACAGAAACCTGCTTTCTTCTGTATGTAAACTACTTTGAAAGGAAGTGGAGGATCTACAGAAGCTTGGGGAACTCATTTGGTTCCTACTAACTTCACATGTATTCAAAGTTTTTTTAAAATCATATGAATAGAGAATAAGACTCAATTTTGGTCCATTCTGCCTAAATGACATAAATCGTACCATTCTTGAAGTTTCACTTAGTCCTTGCCACTTCACTGAAGAAATAATAATTTAGTAGCAGTTTCTATTTATTTCCTTCTTGGCTAAATTTCTTATTGTAACTAATGGTGGAGGGCATTCTCCTTTTTGGCTCCCCAACCACAGAAGGATTTGCAGATCTGTGATAATCTTAGCAATTTTCTTTCTCCCCTGCTTCTGAGATGGCTACTCGTAGCATGTCCCAATGACCACTAAACAGAAATGAAATTAATAGCCTCAATAAACATGAAGTTAATTATATTTATTAAATCACATATAGGGGCTCTTTGCCATGAAGTAGTGTCCTTTGACTTTTAATTCTTTGGAGCAAGGTATGAAAAGTGAGACCCTTAGGCTAAGACCCCCAGGTTAAAAGCCCACAAGAGAGGATAGAGACTGCCTCTACCATTTCTCCTACCAGATACCCTAAGTGACTTTATTCCTCTAGCTAGCATTAGATATCTGAAAAAAAAAAATAGTATTAGCTCACATCTGTAACAGACATAGTATTAGCTCACTTCTGAAACATATTTTCAAAGCCATCTTCTGAAATCAATAATACATGCCCATTTATAAATCTCAATTTGCAAGACTTCTTTTAAATTTTAATTCCTGTGAAAAACTATGTAATGAATTTTCTTCTTAGTGACTCTGCATTATAAAGGAGATATTCCATTGTTTTGCTCAACAGTCATTTAAGAAAGTGTGAGCTCTTCATATATAAAGACCATATACAAATGCATCCATCAAAATGTCTTTTAACTCAAGAGAATTTTAGTATACATCTACAGCCTTTTCCGGAATAGCATATCCTAGTAGTTGATACCAGAAATTAAAATTATAGACTGGGCATGGTGGCTCACACTTGTAATCCCATACTTGAGAGGCTGAGATAGGAGAATCACAGGTTCAAAGACAACCTCAGCAAGTTAGCAAGGCTCTCAGCAGCTATTTAGCGAGACCCCATTTCCAAATAAAAAATAAAACAGGCCCTGGAGTAGAAGGCCCATGGGTTCCATCCCTGGTACCACAAACACACAAAAAAAATTAAAATCGTAATTCTAAGTAAATGAAATAATATATAGAAATAATCTTTCATAAATCACATAATTTTATGTTTTATGAGACCTAAAGCACAAAAAATGTCTCTTTGTGTTCCCTTTGAGAATTTGATGAAAGAAAATAAACCAACAAATTGAAAACATCTGGATTTATATAATTTATTTCATTTGTCTGACAGGACCATTGAAGTTTCGTAGATTAGAACTTGGCCAAAACCACAGTACATGTTTAAGGGCCCAAGTGTGGGCTAAAACCTAAATACTGATCATCTGATCAGTGGTGATTTTTATTAGTAAGAAGATCTGTTCTTCATGGATATTTTATTCATATTGTCTCTAAACTTAAAAAAAAAAAAAAAAGTAAAGCCCTACAATGTAGGTACTATTTCCCCATTTTACTAAAGTACTCAAGATAGAAGTTAATAATTTTCCCAAGTTCTCGTAGATAACTCAGCAACAGAACCGAGATTTAAATCCCTATATATTGAAACTCCAAAGCAAAAAGAAATATTACATCCTACTGATTCTTTCTAGTCCTTAGATAATAAAATATAAACATGCTGAAAATAATACCTCTCAGAGGACATGAAAATCTATGAGAAACAAACAAACCAATGAAAATGTACACATGAGAAGTGTTGAGTAGGTTTTGGCCTTGAGATATGTAGTTGTAAAACCCCCAGATTTCCAAGTACTACACATCACGCTTCCTTCTGATCCACAACGCCATGGAGATGAAGATAGATAGCTCCATACTATTCCTGGATGAATAATATACTTGACAGAAAATTCTGAATCTCATTTCCTATACCCATGACCTCTTCTACATGAGAAGAAGTGTGTGCTGCCCCTAACATTATGATAATAAATTAGACTCTTCTATCCAACCGTCATAACCACAGGGTCACCATCAGGAAAAACAGGATTTTAATCATTGAGTTGATTTCCTGCCTGTGGTGGGGGATTTTGGGCCTCATAAGGAAAGCAAGATAAATAGATAGAACTGGGAGGAGGTCATTGATGTGCCTCTCTGACAAAATAATGCCCATGTCTCTCTGACAAAATAATGCCCATAGATAATTGGTCTTGATGTGGACTTTACTTTGAATTTTAAAAGCAAATGTGAAACAGTCAGTTGTTTATCTCTCCCTATTCCTAGAGGAAGATCAAAAGGAGGCTTATCTAGACTGGAGACAGTTTATTTCCATCTCAGAACAAAAGACAAAAGATACTAGGTCTTTTCCTTTCCTTGAAATTCCTGTGCCTTTCCACTCCCTTTCCTGATTGGCAATAATATCCTGACCATTCATTAATCTACGTATTTTAAGCATGAAAATCAATTTCTGGAACTTGTCTCATTTATTTCACAACAGGAACAATGGAAATAGTATCGAGTTGCTGTTGAGGGAAAAAAAAAAAAAAAAGATTTAAAATGCCCTGTTTGGCTTTCCTTTCTGACACCTAATGTTTCAGTGAACTGAAGGACATCTGGAGCAGGATCTAGATATAAGTCTAGAGGTCTGAGAAAAAGAATGTCCATCTAGGAAAATATTAATGGCCCTTCCTAATATTAACATTTGGAAAAATCATTTAATATCTCAGTTCATAAATGTCTTTATTTGGAAACCACTCTGGTCTAAAGACCACTTGTGTGGCCTGGCTCATTCAGTCAAAACCTTGAGGATACAGTTTTTTTGTTGTTGTTGTTTGTTTGTTTGTTTGTTTGTTTCTTTTGGTACTGGGGATTGAATCCAGGAGCATTTTACCTCTGCGCTACACCCTTAGCCTGATTTTTTTATTCTTTATTTTGAAATAGTATCACTAAGTTACGGAGGGCCTCACTAAGTAGCTGAGACTAACCGCAAACCTGCAATCCTCCTGTTCCAGCCTCCCAAGTATTGGGATTACCTGTGCCACCATGCCCGGCCCTGAGGATACATTTTTTAAGTGTTAGATGTAGCCTCATAAGGAAGAAAAAGAAATAAGAAATAGGGACTGTTTACAGCATGACAGCATTATTAGATGTTTTGCTGCTATGGCTTGGAGAGGACTAATCTGAAATTAATATCCTGATTCTTCCTTTTCAAAAGCTTAATTTTCCTTAAGAACACAGAAAATGGAGATTTTTTTTATATTCCTCTGAGCTATACCCTAGTTCTATTTTGTTTTATTTTATTTTATTTTTGAAACAGGGTCTCAGAGCCAAGAGTAGTAGGGCACACTTGTAATCCCAGTCCTTGGGAGGCTGAGACAGGAGGAGAGCAACTTAGTGAGGCCCTCCACAACTTAGTGAAACTGTCTCAAAATAAAGAATAAAATAGGGTTAGGGTGAAACTCAGAGGTAGAGTGCCCTGGGTTCCATCTCCAGTACCACAAAAAAAAAAGTAGACTAAGTAAATGATAGTGAAAATTGTGAGTCATAGCAGGCTCAATTGTTTAATTGACTGGTTTAAAAATAAATCTAGTTTGTGTTTTGAATCATGACTTAATGAAATGAAAAATGTAAATTCCCAGTTATAACTGAAATAACACAGTTGAGGCCATTTGCAGGAGTGTATGGATCAAATAAATAATATTTTATAATATTCCTCTTGGAGCTAACTCACTAATCCAATGGCAGTCATTATTAGAAACTCTTTTATGTAGCTGTCCTGGTGACTTACCACTTAGCAAGGTTCACGTGAAAAGCTGGGCTCTTCTTGGGGTCTGTGCTCTGATTTGGAGCCTCATCAGTCAGCCCAAATAGTCAAAAGTAGCAGCTTTGAGACCTAATAGATAAAACACTCAACCTTCCCCGCTGAGAAGCTTTTCAGTTTTATTCTATAATCCTTAGGGAAATGAGGGTGAGGGCCTCAGCTACACTCACAGAGAGGTATGGTCCAAGTCACACACATAATATAGGTAATTCTGCGTAATCAGAGTCGTTTACTAAAAAGCCCTCAAATCCCTAATATAAAGATTAAATTCCCTTGCAACCTTTCAGCAAATGTCTTGACCAATTAGACTTAAGAGCATAGGAAATATTAAGACAAAGGGCAGCTTTAGGAAAATCTACTGCAGTGGGCTTTTGTACCTTTTACCTCGTGAATCCCTTCGTAACCATTTTTTGAATTATCTTCTTGCTGAATATTTACCCTACAATGTACACAGATTGCTTCCACTAGAAAAGCTCTTTTGTTCATTTCCTCTAGTTGTGTAGTTCAGCTTCCTTTGGAGCCTTTTTCTTGTTCATTTGGAATTCAATCCACTTTCTGGTTTTGTCTCCTTTGGAAGGAGATGGACTGGACACAATTTCTCCGACTCCTCTTCCTTCATTTTCATCATATGGAAGCTGGTGCATGGCTCAGGAAGCCTGCCTGCTTCTCGGCCAGCTCTGCAAATAAGGTTTTCTCCAGAGCTGTAGGCCAGGAAAATCCTAGATCCCAGCTTCTGTGGCCTTTCTCCCTACTAGGTAGACTTTGTATGAGATGGGGCATCTTTGAAGTATTTAAAATAGCAAAGTATATAATCAGAGATGCATTTAAGAAAAAATTCTCAGCAGTTTAAATAAGTAGGCGTATTTAATCAGTTTTAAGGTGGCTTAAAGAGCAGAGAAATTACACCCGAGGTCCAAGCTAATGGTCCACAGTATTGATGAAAAGTAGTACAGCCTAGATTAAAGAAGTGCCAAAGACAAAAAGATATACTACAGGTTTATAATATGATAATACCTCATAAGCCTTGGGGGAAACAATAAGATAAAGGAGTTAAGTGGTCAGAAAAGATGTCATGGTTCTGAGCCAGTGAACTTGGATGATATCCTACCATTAAGGAAACACCCAGAGGAAAGATAGTAAGTTTAGTTGGGGATTTGTTTTATGATCATGTACAAAGACACAGAGATACATTCTTTTTATTTCTTTTATACTTTTATTGGTGCATTGTAATTACACATCATAGTGAGAATCAAAGTAATACAAACATACACACACATAGCACCTAGTGTGTTTCCCTCCAGATCCCACCTCTCTCCCCCTCCCTCTTTATACATGTTAGTGACACCTTCATATATGGACATAGCGTATTTGAACTGGGAGAATTGATGAAGAATACAATCCTTTTCCTACCCCCCCCCCACACACACAGCTCCTTTCCCAACTGTGAGGACTGTGAGGACTTGGCCCTGACACAATGGCACATTGGTGACACGGTGTCTGACTGTATCACTAGGGTGAGACTATCAGTGGATTAAAACTGGATAAAGCCTTCTCCTGGGTTTGCCTTTCTGGACTCATCTCATCTTCTAAGTGTCATGACCCAGAAAGCCAACACATTGATGTGTGTGCTTAAAGAAATGGACCCAGGGAAGTCACTCACTCTACTTCTAGTCAAGCCCACAAGACTAAGTGGAAAGAGAATTGTTGCCAATCATATCTGGTCAACTCATTTCACAAGAGCAGGGGAATATAGGAAGGTACAGAGGAAGATGTTTTAATTGGAGCTCCCACTGCTTTGGCTATCCTCTTCAGGAAAATCTAACTGAACTTTAAAATCTAGCAGCTATTTAAGAGTTGAGGGTGCTGGCTAAATCTTTTCAAACAGCTATGGCAAACAGAAATCATAGCCATGAGTCCACCTTCACCATCAGCAACTGTTGTGTTAGAGGTGCCAACAGAGCATGCAAGCAGAGACCACCAACTAGTTGAAACTAAAGGGCCAGAGTACTTTGAGTGAAGATCCAAATGTCTCTGGAAGTAAGAAATTCTGCTGCTCGAATAGAAGACTCAGAAACAAATCCATATACTTACAGTCAATTGATTTTTTATAAAGGAGCCAAAAACATACACTGGAAAAAAGATAGCCTCTTCAACAAATGGTGTTGGCAAAACTGGTTAACCATATACAGAAAAATGGAAATAAATTCTACTTTCTCACTCTGTACAAGAGTCAATTCAAGATGGATCAAAGACCTGGAAGCCAGGCCAAAGACCTTGCAACTACTTGAAGAGGACATAGGTCTAACACTTCAACACATAGGCACAGGTAAAAACTTTCTCAACAATACCCCAAATGCACAAGCAACTCAAAAGAAGATCAATATATGGAATTGCATTAAACTGAAGAGCTTCTATGCAGCAAAGGAAACTATCAAGAACCTCAACAGAAAGCCCACAGAATGGGGTAAAAATTTTGCCAACTACTCCTCCAATAGAGGACTAATATCTAGAATATACAGAGAACTCAAGAAACTCATACCTTAGAAAACAAATAACCCAATCAAAAAATGGGAAACTTAACTAAGCAGACACTTCACAAAAGAAGAAATACAAATGGCCAGTAAATATATGAGGAAACATCATTAGCAATCAGAGAGATGCAAATCAAAACTACCCTGAGATTTCACCTAAGCCCAATTAGAATGGCAATCATTAAAAACACAAACAATAACAAATGCTGGTGAGGGTGTGGAGAAGTGGGAACCCTAATATATTGTTGGTGGGATTGTAGATTAGTGCAACCACTTTGAAGAACAGTGGAGGATCCTCAGACAAATGGGAATGAACCTACCGTATGACCCAGCAATACCACTTCTGGGTATCTACCCAAAAGAATGGAAACCAAACTACCAGACTAATGCATGTGTATCTATGTTTATAGCCACACAATTCACAATTGCAAAACTATGGAACCAACCAACATGTCCATCAACAGATGAATGAATTACAAAACTATGGAATATGTACACAATGGAATTTTACTCAGCCATAAAGAAGAACAAAATCATGTCATTTGCAGGGAAATGGATGGAACCAGAAAACATTATGCTAAGTAAGATTAGTCAGTCACAAGAAGTAAAAAATCATATGCTCTCCCTAATATGCGGAAGCTGGGGAGAAAGCAGGTCATAAGAGGGACTCTAGATGAAGAAGGAGAAACCTTAAATGAGCAAAGGTGACTTAACTGAAGGTGATGGGAGTGGGAGGGAACACCCTAATGTACATACTGTACATCCACAAACATATCAAAGTCAACCATTAAACTGAACATGAGAAGGAGGGAGGGGGAGGGAATGGGGTGGTAATTGGGGAAGGGTTAAATGAGAGATGTGTGCATGTATGCCTCTACCAGCTTATACCTAACAAAGATGTATGATTATAATGCACCAATAAAAAAAAGAAGAAGAAATACTGCTGCTCAGTCCCTGCGCCACAGATCTACTAGCTACTTTTTCAGTGCATTGTGCCCAGACCACTTTAAATCTTTGCCTGCTCATTCATTCCCTTTCTGGATTATGCCATTTATCAACATTTCATCCACCTTTTTAAACTTAACACTTAGAATCCCATTAAAACTACAGTACAAAGGAGGATTGCCAGATCTAGCAATTGAAAGACAGAATATCCAGTGAACTCTGAATTCCAGATGAGGAATGAGTGTTTTGTAGTCTCAATATATTTCCATTATTATATGGAACACAATTATACTAAAAAATTACAGTATGTTTGAAATTTAAATGTCACTAGACATCCTACATTGTACCTGAAACTCCTAGAATAAAGAGAAACTAATTGAAAACCATTCATAGAGCTGTCTCCATACTGCAACTTACCTGTTCTAAT
Organism: Graphiurus murinus; assembly: GCA_004027655.1. Lineage (NCBI taxonomy): Eukaryota > Metazoa > Chordata > Mammalia > Rodentia > Gliridae > Graphiurus > Graphiurus murinus. Next base: position 80,318 of record PVLC010003617.1, read on the forward strand.
GGCACTCCCCTTACTAATCTTCAGGACTATAAGGTAATTATGCATTTGCACCCACAAAACCTGCCGATCTCAGTACTTGGGAAAGCTGAGATAGGAGGATTGCAGATAGAAGGCTGTCTGCAGCAACTTAGCAAGACCCTATTTCAAAAATAAAAAGGATAGAGTTATAGCTCATAGGTAGAATGCCCCTGGGGTCAATCCCCAGATATATATATATATATATATATATATATCAAGACCCACCAGGAAGTAAAAAAATCCAGACTGATATCTCTCTGATTAAGATTTGATTCCATAACCATCACAACTGTGTGTTTCCACTAATACAGTAGACTATGCCACTGAATTATCCAACAGATAAACAGCTTTGGTCCTGGTCAACACAATTGATAGTTTCTAGGTAGAGCATGTGCAGAATCTCTGAAGGAGGTATCTCTGGGTTAAAAGATAATTTGCGAAGTAAACAATATACATAAAAATATTTGTATCCCTTTCTAGAAGTTAGGTTACAACAAACAGAACTATCAATTAAACTATATTCATTTAGAAAAAAAAAAAAAAAAAAGAAAGAGCTTTCTTCTGATGTAGAAGGATGTCTTCTCTGGCTATGCCTTGCTGTATCCATAGGGTTGAAGTTTCTTGACCAAGCAGCACACTGTGTTTCATACCCATGTTCCCATATAGATAATATCTGGTTGGAATCAATGCCACTTTCAAAAGAAACATGGGAAAGACACTAGAAAGCCACTGGAAGAGAGCAGGTATATCATCCAACACCACCCCAACTGTCTTGATTAGATGAATGTGACCACTCTACACTGGACCATGAGCAGTAGCATCACTGGCCTTGGCTGGAAGCAGTAAGCACCTTTCCTCTTCTGCTTTATGCTATTCCATCCACCGCAATTCATTACCTGGATGCCCCATTGCACACCCACAAGGGCAGAGCTGTCCTGACTAAACCTATTATGGGTTTTTAATTGTTCTAGCTGAATTAATCCCTCCAGGGAGACTGGAGGAGCCACTCCTCATCCACCTGAATACCTGGCAACAATGTCGTAAGAAAGGCGCTTCCTACCTATTTCCAAAATCACTTCTTGGTTCTGGGTACTTTCTGGAAGGTCTTGAGAGCAGTACCCAAATACTGTGTAAATTATGTTCCTCTCTCCCAACTTTGACCAGCTAATTACACACTTCATCAAACAATCTAATACTAACTGAAGGCATGTGTTATGAAGGTGTTAGTTAATATTTTTATTATATTACAATTTTAACTTCTACTAAAGAAGTATGGTAATACATACTTCCATTTCTAGCCTGCCACTCTATAACAGTGGTTCTCAGCCTTTCAGATATAAATTCTTTATTTAAGTAAAAAACTTGTAAATCCCCACAGGATTGATTGTACCTGTACTTTTATTATCTATACTGATTGAAATATGGTACAAAAAAAGCTAATATAAATTTAATACAACTTGAGATTTTTATTTATACTTATCACAAAGTCTTTACCCATATTTTAATAAGCATGCACATATTTGCATGAGCTAGTTTGTCCCTTCTCTCTATAAATGCTATGAATATTTATTCATGAACCTTTTACAAAAAGTGCAGGCTCCTGATTATAGCACCCATTCTACCTGTTTAAAAGCCTGTGTGTTTATATATGTTCTGTTGTACCTCAGAAATGACATTCATATCCTCCAGGGAAGGGAGAGTTCTCTCTAAGGGATGTGATACATTTCCATAAGTAACTAAGGCACAGAACCAGGAACAGTTTTAGTAAATGTATTGCTTCCTGTACACACAGGGAGTATCTTTGAGATAAGGAAAGAGTTTAGGTTGAATTAGGATATAAAATAAGCTTTTCTATAGGCCCATCTCCTCCACCTCAACTCCCAAATCCATCCTGGTCACCACCTCTGCATTCAGAGTAATTTCTCCAGAATGTTGCAGGCCATTAAGAGTCATAACCTGTCCTTCACTCCTCCCGATAGCACCTGCTCTTTCACCAGGGACTTGGTATGCATTAAGCTTTCTATGGCTTCAAAGCAAACCATTCTGGATGTCTCCTTGATGCTGGATAAGAGGAAGACAGGAAAGGAGGGAGAAAGTAGGGAGAGATGGCCAAGGCCTCGCTGACCCTCAGAGGCAAGATGAAATGCAGACAGGACTGCCTACATTCCAGCTGCCAAGAGCTGGAGGGTAGCACCCCTGAGCAGCATGTGGAGATGATGAGAAACAACTCGAGGTTTTAAATCAAGCTGGGACAGGTTCTGGAATACTCTCTGAGCCAAACAGCATTCGGTCCACTCATCGGAGTCATTCTTTATGACTCAAAGATTTATGACTGCAAGTTAGCATTACAATGTTTGTGATCTCCCACCGCCCTATTTTAGCAGGTTTCCACTCCTTCCCCCATCCCTTTCTTTCTTCCTTCTTGCCATTTGCCCTTTGGATTCACACACAATTTGGAAGAACATTCCAAAAGCCATGAACCCACCAAGGGCTTGGGAGAGGCAGACACTGGGGAGACAGTGGATGTGTGTGGGATCTGTTTCCCAGGCCCTATGCCAGCTCACCCAGGAAAGCTATTAGAGGATGGGGGTTTGGGGGCGTGGGGAGGAAAACCCCTGTCTGGGTTTATAATTGAGATGGTACACCCATAGGTTGCACAATAAACAAAAGAGGGGGTGTTGAATGAGGTGATGCCTGGAGCAAGGGAGAAAGTTCTTAGGCTTCATGTTGAGGCACAGAGCAAGGAAAGCCAACCAAGTTCCTTCTCCACCCATTGAAAAACCTGAAAGCAAGAATGTGCAGCCGCCTTGAAATCCTTTAATGAAGGGTAGCACCCTAGAGTCATTCAGGTGGCCCAGTCCTGAGCTTTAGTGGCCTAACACAGGCATTACATGAAATGCCCAGCTTTGCTTCGCTGTTGGATTTTACTTAGGAGCTTCTGTAGCTTGGCAAGAACTGGATCTCAAAACCACAAAGAGAGGAGACAAGACAAGAGAATTTTCTCCTTCCATTTCTTAGTTTCTTGGGCCCCTGCCACAGTACTGGTATTTGATTTAGAGGCCTAAGAGGGAAATCAGTCCCACGTGGGTAGATAACAAAACACTCCACCTTGGAATCATGGAGTGGAATTCAAATCTGAAGCCAAAAATCCTATCTCTGCCTGCTTTGCTAATTACATAAATTTCCTTGCTAGATTCTGCAGCTGTTTATATGAATGCAGCCCTGGTTCCCAGAATGGTACCTCTCAACACGGGTTCAGGGCACTTGTGTCTAATCTGGAATTCAGACTCTTCAGTGTTAGTCCCGTGGTCCTATTTCTGTTGAGTACATCTATTGAACGTTTTCAGAACTTGAAGCTAAATAGCTGCTCTATGATATAGAGCTGTCGAAGAAAATGACAGAGACAAAGACAGAGAAGAGTGTGTGTGTGTGTGTGTGTGTGTGTGTGTGTGTGTGTGTTTCTTGTAAAAAGTAACTCTAGTAGTAAAGATTATTGAGAAACTTTATTGAGCCAGGCGTGATGGGCACGCCTGTAATCTTAGTATTTGGGAGGCTGAGAGAGGAGGATCGCAGGTTCAAAGCAAGCCTCAGAAATTTAGGGAGACTCTGTTTCAGAATAAAAAATAAAAAATGCTGGGGATATAGTAGGTGGTAGAATTCCCCTGGGTTTAGTCCTGAGTACTAAAACAAAACAAACAACAACAACTTTATTGAGAGGACATTGGAATTGAAAGAAGATCCATGCTAAAAGTGAAAGGAAAATGTATGTTCTTTAAGTGTTCTAGATTTCACTATAGAAAAGATGACCAAACTTTACAGTTATCTCACCAAGATACTACTTGATCAGGGAAGAACTAAATATTATGGGATGTATCTCTCCCAGAGCTTCACCATTCTTGTCTGATCACAACTTTTACCTTTGTTTTCATTGAGAATAAAGAAGTAAAGCCAGGCATGGTGGAGCACTCCTGTACTTAGGAGGCTGATTCAGGAAGAGCACGGGTCCAAGGCCAGCCTCAGCAACTTAGTGAGACCTTCAGCAACTTAGCAAGACCCTGTTTCAAATTTAAAAATAAAATAGGGTTGAGGATATAGCTTGAAGGTAGAATGCCCCCTGGGTTCAATCCCCAGTACCAAAAAAGAAAAAAAAAAAGTAGGGAGGATAGAAGTGCAGTTGAATAATGTTCAGTTTTCCACAAGTGCACAAATTAGTTAAGCACAACTTTTTTTTTTTTTTTTTTTTTTTTTTTGCAGTACTGGGGATTGAACTCAGGGGCATTCTACCTTCGAGCTATACCCCCAGCCCTATTTTTTATTCTTTATTTTGAAACCAGGTCTCACTTAGTTGCGGAGTGCCTCACTAGATAGCTGAGGCTGGCTGCGAACCCAGATCCTCCAGTCTCAGCCTCCCGAATGCTGGGATTACAAGCATGCACCACCATGTCCAGCTCACAACTGTTTTTAAATTAAATTATAAACTGATTACTCTGCAAAGAACAAATACATTATTTTTAAAAAGTGTCTTTTGTTCATTACATTCCTTTTAACAGAAAGATGAACAAGCTTGACCAAATGTGGCTCCCATAAATACTGTACTTAACAAAAGTTAGAGTCACAAGTAACCCCTGTTGATGATGTGGAGTGATTGAGTGAGGACCCTAGAGATCTATGATGGCTAAAATATGAAAAACTTTTTTATATGACACACAGATGAACCAATAAAAATGTGACCTCTTGGCATGTATAAAAAAAAATATCTTGGGTTTCTTTCAGTGAAATATCTGAAGGCTTTAAAACTTTAAACAAAGCCCAGCTGGATTGTGTGTACAGTTCCAAACCCTAAAACATTCCCATGATATCTAGTTTCAAAGAATTCTACTACTGTAAACTAGTGAATAAACTACATGGGTAAGAGAAGTTTTCTCTTTTAAATTTTATTTTTGTTATAAAGCATTATATGTGATAAATAAAAATTGAGAGAACAAATGTGAATTTGGTGGGAAAGGAATATAATTATGATTCCAAAGATAATATAAATTATAAAAGCTGAATTCCCATTCAGTGTGTGAAAAGTATGCCAGAGATTCTCCAAGAATATACCGTTTGATAGAATTTAAATATAGCCATGTTGTTAGCATTTAAATCCTGAAACTCCAGATAGCATTATTGAAGAATTCCCCCTTTTCACCACCGCTGCCCATGGCAATATGTTTATTATTTTTGTGAGGTGACAGACAAACAATATGACCCTTCTGTACTCAGTCTTCTTAGATTAAGCTCAGTTAGTGTATCATTTGAAAGCAGCTAATAGCTATGTGGTGATTACCCATACTCTTTGTTTATTTAATTTATTTAGCAGTACTAGTGATAGAACCCAGGAGCATTTTACCTCTGAGCTACACCCCCAATCCTTTTTTCTTTATTATTTTTTATTTTGAACCAGGGTCTCACTAAATTGTGGAGGGCCTCACTAAGCCTCTGAGGCTGGTTGGGAACCTGTGATCTACCTGTTTCAGCTTCCCAAGTACTGGGATTACAAGCATGGGACACCATACCCAGCTTTGCCTATGCTCTTTTATTTTTTAAATGCTAAATTACCTTTAATCACTACTCAGGATTCTTTCTCTTTCTCTCTCTCTCTCTCTCTCTCTCTCTCTCTCTCTCTCTCTCTCTCTCTCTCTCTTTTTCTCCCTCCCTTCCTCTCTATTTTATCACTCTGCCTATCCCCATTGTTCCCTCTGGAGCTATTAACAGGCTCTCCCTTGTAAAAACACATGTTCCTCTCTCTCTCTGGTGAATTTTCTTCTCTTCCCATATCCCTTTCAGGCTCAATTTCACTTTCCACTCTTGCACTTTCTCTAACCCCGGCTCTTCAAATTGCATGTATTTTTTTTTTCTTTTTACCACCAAAGATTCTTTGAGTTCTTAATGTCTTAGAGTGTTTCAGACTTGATCGTTTATACCAAAAAGGGGAAAAGTTAGTTTCATTGGGTAACTTGTTTTGATTTGTAAGTTATGGTACAAAGAAGTAAGTATCCTGCCTGGGATGACTTAGGTATTAAGTTTTCAAGGTCAGTGTGACACGCATGGCAAGTTCCATAGAGATCCCAGTAAATCAGTTTCAAGCTTCTGCATGAACAAAATCCACATAACGTTTACACTTCCTATCTAAGAATCGGATTCCAGTCACTGCGGTTAATCCTGGTGTTATAGTCTAACCTTTGTACCTGGAAGAAAAGAAAAATATTCCTTCTCACAGGTAATAGAAGGCAACTATCTTTTCTGTCCTAGATGTGTTCTCTGAAAATACACATTGATCTCAGTGAAGTTTCTACTTCCAAAGGAGCAGTTGCTCCTGGGTAGATCTTGTAGGTAATTACCAGACATTGGCTGGATCCTGCCTAGGGATGCTCTGAGCACGCCTATGGCCTCCCACCCCTGACTTCTTAGTTGCAAACAGTTTCTTTCGCCAGATCAGATACAAGGACATTCGGACTTTTTATAACCTTTCATTCCAGAATTTATAAATGTGGGAACCCACCCTTTCCTTCTCCTAACCAACAACTGTGATTAAACCCTGGGAGGAAGGGATGGGAAGTGTGTGAGTACACTGCCCACCAATGACTTAAGAGTCAGAATTTCCGAGAGAAAATATGTGATGGTTTTGGCCAGGCTTTGGTGGGAAGGAAGATGAGAGTTTTCCTCAGGGCCTCTCCCATGGCGGAACAATGTAAGGCAAAGTTAGAGCTGATATATAAAAAGCATCTGGCACATTGGTGCACTCTAACCTCTAACCTTGTAATCATTTGACACAGCAGGAAGAATTTCAGAACAAAATAAAACTGTGTCCTCAACATCCTTTGTGTGACTGTAACTTGGACCCTTTGGGAGGGCTTTTTTGCTCTTGTATTGATGATAGGAAGTTGCCTTAGGACACAACTTGGGTTAAGGGTTAGAGGAGTTGGTTAACAGAAAACCTGATAAAATGTTCATCAAATCTAACTTATCAAAAGAGTTGCACTGTGATTTTTATTTTTAAAATTTTATTGCTGCATTATAATTATACCTAATAGCAGTATTCATTGTGTATCTCACAAAATATGCACATAGCATAGATTGGTCTATTTCATTACCCTGTACCTCCCCTTTCCCTCCCACCTCCCTCCACTGATCCATTTTCTCTACTGGTTTCTCTTCTGTGTTCATGAAGTTCCTTCTCTTTCTTTGTTTCTCTCTAGTTTCTTCATGTGAGAGAAAACATATGACCCTTGACTTGCTGTGTCTGGCTTGTCTCACTAGTACCGTATTTTAGGGATTGTTAATCTTGAGTGCTGTAGCCTCATTTTCGTTAGGTTGCTGGATTGATGCTCTATGCTAACTTAGCAAAGCAACGAGAAAGTAAATTGTTCAGCTTTTCCTCAAATTTCAAGTTAGAAAAGGAGGGATGCTACAGTCAAGATAAATTAAGTCCTCCAAAAACTCAGAACTCAGAAAGGAAATGAAATAGGACTAGGCTCCAGTTCATCTATTTTAAAATACTTCACTTCTATAAAATGAAAGCTTGTTAGGTTTCTCATTCTATTTATGAGCTTTGTTCTTAAAATGAATATATTCAGCTCTGGGATCTTTCAATCCTCTTGTGAACTAGTAAATGAGATTTTATTGTGTTTTCATCAATAAGTAATATTTATAAGAAGACCTCAGATTTGGGGATAATTCAAAATTAGCAAGATTTCTAACAAAGTTTTGATGATGAGGGCCCTCAAATGATGAATTAATAAAACAAGCAATATGTTTAATAAATATATTGGGATTTACAAAACAAATATTTAAATGTTTAAGTTTTATTTAACTAAAAGCATTTGTCTTAATATTACATTAATGAAATTTTTTCGTAAAATATAAAGAGATTTATATTATCTTTTTAGCTTAAAGAAGTTATAAAGTAGGACATTCATTATAGTTGTACTGTTTAAAGGAGAGGGAGGAGAAGAATTATAGTGTTTAAGATTCTAAAACTAAAAAGGCCAGTGTCCAATGGTAGTCTGTTTTTCTTGAGTGTTTTTGATGAATGAGGTTTTGTCATATGCACACAGTACAATACCTACAGGCACCAGAATATTCACTGAAGCAGGGTTGCAGCAATAAAAAACTGGAAGCACATAGATATCCATCAAAAGAAGACTAGTTAAAGCCGGGCATGGTGGTGCATGCTTGTAATCCCAGTACTTGGGAGACTGAGACTGGAGGATGCAGGTTCTCAGCTAGCCTCAGCTACTTAGTGAAGCCCTCTGAAACTTAGATCCTGTTTCAAAATAAAGAATAAAAAGTAGGGCTGGGGGTGTAGCTTGGAGGTTGAATGCCCCTTGGTTCAATCCTCAGTACTGGAAAAAAAAAAAAAAAGACGACGACGACTAGTTAAATTATTAAGGTATAGCCATATAACAGAATCTGTGCAAATATTAAAAGAAACTCTGTATATCTATATACACTGACATGGGGGCATTTTTTTTTCAAAAAGAAGTTTTAAAGTAATTTATACAGACATTAAGAAAAATTAGTGTGTGTGTGTGTGTATGTGTGTGTATGTGTGCGAGTACATGCATACAGAAAGAGAAGAGAATATATAGACTATACATTTACTTGCACAGAAAATTACTTGAACAATCACATGAATGACTGTCACAGATGAGATGTTTCACTTTTGAGTTCATTCAGTTCCGTATTACTGTATTTGTTAAATGTGAGCATGTATTACATTTATAAGGATGTATGTGTGTTTCTTTTTGCAGTATCAAACCCAGGGCCTCATACACACTAGGCAAGTGCTCTACCACTGAGCTACATTTTCTTTCCTATACGCTTTTTTTAAATTTTTTGTATTTTTTATTGGTGCATTGTAATCATACATCTTTGTGAGATACAAGCTGGTAGAGGCACACATGCACACATTACTCACTTAACCCTTCCCCATTTCCTGCCCCATTCTCTCTCCCCTCCCTCCTCAGGTTCAGTTTAGTGATTGACTTTGATATGTTTGTGAATGTACACCATGTGCATTAGGGTGTTTCCCTCCCCTGCCCATCACCTTCAGTTAGGTCAGCTTCTTTGCTCAACTAAGGTTTCTCCTCCTTTGTCTATAGTCCCTCCTTTGACCCACATTTCTTCCACATATTAGGGAAAGCATATGATTTTTTACTTTTTGTGACTGACTAATCTTACTTAGCCGAATGTTTTCTGGTTCCATCCATTCCCCTGCAAATGACATGATTTTGTTCTTCTTTACGACTGAGTAAAATTCCATTGCGTACATACCCCATAGTTTTGTAATCCATTCATCTGTTGATGGACATGTTGGTTGGTTCCATAGTTTTGCAGTTGTGAATTGTGTGGCTATAAACATAGATACACGTGAATTGGTCTGATAGTTTGGTTTCCATTCTTTTGGGTAGATACCCAGAAGTGGTATTGCTGGATCATATGGTAGATTCATTCCCATTTGTCTGAGGATCCTCCATACTGTTTTCCAAAGTGGTTGCACTAATCTGCAGTCCCACCAACAATGTATTAGGGTTCCCACTTTTCCATACCCTCACCAGCATTTGTTGTTATTTGTGTTTTTAATGATTGCCATTCTAATTGGGGTTAGGTGAAATCTCAAGGTAGTTTTGATTTGCTGATTGCTAATGATGTTGAACATTTCCTCATACATTTGTTGGCCATTTGTATTTCTTCTTTTGTGAAGTGTCTATTTAGTTCACTTGCCCATTTTGTGATTGGGTTATTTGTTTTCTTAGCAGTGTGTTTTTCTTGAGTTCTCTGTAGATTCTAGATATTAGTCCTCTATCAGAGGAATAGTTGGCAAAAATTTTCTCCCATTCTGTGGGCTCTCTGTTGAGGTCTTGATAGTTTGTTTTGTTTTTGCTGTGCAAAAGCTCTTCAGTTTAATGCAATTCCACATATTGATCTTCCTCTGAATTTCTTATGCCTTTGGGATCTTGTTGAGAAAGTTTTTACCTGCATCAATATGTTAAAGTGATTCAGAACCACATCAAGAAAATTATATACCGTGATCAAGTCATGTTCATCCCAGGGATGCAAGGCTGGTTCAACATATGAAAATCAATCCATGTACTTCACCACATAAACAGAACCAAAGACAAAAATCACATGATTATTCCTATAAGGTTTTTTAATTTGCAAAAAGCAGCCATTAAAATAATAAGGTTCCTTTCCCTACATGTCAAAATATTAATAGTGCCTATTTCGTGTAAAAGATCAAATCACTTTTCTATTTTTTTTCTTTCTTGGTCATTTGTATTAGCTATTTTTCTATCCTAAATATGTGTGACTATGCAATAAAAAATGTTTAAAAATTTTAAGGAGAGAATAGAGCATTTCCAGGAGAGGAAAAATGTGCAGTGGCAACATACTGGAAAAGAATGTGCCTTAAAGAGTGTTATGATCAAAATGTTAACAAACTTTATTATGTCATAAACTTAAATGAGCTCCTAAACCAACTAACTCCCCAACACAAATATGGCAACAGTTTTTCAGATAATTGATAAAGAAGTTTCAGGTGCTTGCATATATCCATTTCTTAAGCATAATGAAAATACAACATTCACATTCATTTAATATTAGTGGTCACAACCAATCAGATTTTTTTTTGTATTGGATATTGAACCCAGAGGCATTCTACTTCTGAGCTACACCACCAGCTCTATTTTACTTATTTTCATTTTATTTTATTTTTATTATATTTTTGAAATAAGGTCTCACTAAGTTGCTGAGGCTGGCCATGAACCTTCAATCCTCCTATCTCAGACTCCCAAGTACCAGAATTAAGCATGTGCCACCATACCCAGCTCCAATCGGATTTTTTTTTTCTGGTACTGGGGATTAAACCCAGGTGTATTCTACCTCTGAGCTACACCCCCAGACCTATGTTATTTTTATTTTGAAACAGGATCTCACTAGGTTGATGAGAGTCTCACTACTTGCTGAGACTGTCTTCCAACCATGTGCCACCACACCTGGCTCCAATAAGATTTTTAAGAACTGATATTTGACCAGGAATAGTTCAACTTGCTTCTAATAGTTGCCTCAGTGTTTCGTGGTAATTAAAGCCATCACATCATTTAATAAGAATAATATGCAACTTCATGAAACAAAGATGATTTAATTAAAACTTTCTTGAGATGTCATTGAAATTAATAAAATATATTGTTATTTGTTTTAGTTCAATCCATATAAATTGTTTTGTGTTATATTTTATATCTTTGATACATTTGAAAAATGCTTTGGTGTAAAGAGTAGGTTAGCAATCAACCCTATGTTTTCCAGATGCCTACTCAGGTGTCTAACTTCAGATACTGAATAATCATCGGTCATTCCTTTCTTAGATATGCAGTGCTACATTTAATAAATAAAATTCCTGTATCTGAGTCAACGTCTAGACTCACTATTTGAATGGTTACACTGATTTGAAAGTACAGATAATACTTAGGCACACACATAGACTCTTGAGCCTGGATCCCTGAGTTTGAATCTTAGTTCCACTGTTTACTGGCAGTGTAAACTTCAGCAAGTTGTTTAAACTTTGCCTAAATTCCTCATCTATAAAATGGGGATGTTAATCATCATAAAATTATTTGGAGATCTAAACTATTTAATAGATGAAAACACTCAGAAAGTACATGACATAAGTAGCATTAAATATATATTCATAATTCTTGAAATAGTGGTTTTAATGGTATTTCATTAAATTAACAGACTAACTAGAGGACAATTAACATCTGTAAGTATTGAGTCTTTCCACATTGGTATCATGTTCTTTCCATGTATCCCAAGTACTCTTTGTGTTTTCATCTATTTTCGAGTCCACTTTCTTCAAACATTTGCCCTTAGATCTTCAATCCATGGTTTATAAAGATTCACATTCTCCTCTATAATTTATCTTCCATAGATACTTCATCATCGTATGGTTCCAATTCTCATAATTCCTAGTTATTATGTCCCAAATGTCCCTCTCCATCTTTACGTGACACTTACCTGAGGACCTTGATTAAAACCTGTCCCTAACAGTATGTAGCAAATTTGTTTCGTGTCTTTAAAACAATTGAAATTCAGTACTACTTAAAAGGATCCATGTATTTTTAAGCTGTGTTCTTCCCTGAAAAAGTTCTCTGTTGAGATTTTGTTCTGGATAGGAAGTCTGAGTTTGTAAAAGCATCTTAGACATCAGACCTTTCAATGAGATTTTATGCTCAAACCCTTTATCTGACTTTTCGTTTCACACACATTAAACTGTTGCTGAAAAGCATGGGTCCATTAAAGTTCAGGGAGAAAGTGTTTATAAAGATCTAAGACTGAGTTAAAGACAAAGCTCTAGCCAGAGGCCTGGTTTCCTGAGAAGGAAGGAGTCCCCCACTAATCTGTCATGCTTCTGTCTAAAAGGACATTAAAGCTCCTGTGTTTACAGCCAGTCATGTGTCTTAGAGTCCCTGTTTGTGTCAGGGAGTCACATGATCAGGGTTATACACATGGCTCCTCAGACTCCTTGTTAAGGGCAATAGAGTGAATTACAGTACTGGGGACAAAGGATAAAGGAGAGACAATGAAACCCATATTATTTTTTACCATCCTTCCAATCACTGTCTAATGTAATTAAGAGGAAAAAAATACACCTGTAAAGAAATAACTGAACCAGCTGGACAAGCCATGATGGTTCTTAGCCTCTCTCCTTTTTATTTAGTCATGACTTCTGGGTTACATTAAATGAATTTCAAATGAAAACACTCATTAATCTTTTTTTTCCAGTACTCTAAAAATTGTTAAACATATCTAGATGTAGGCAGATGTAGTGGTGCACACTTGTAGTCCCAACTGCTTGGGAGGCTCAGACAGAAAGATTTATCATATGAGCCCAGGGGTTCAGGGCCAGCCTGGGTAGCATAGTAAGACTCTTAAAAAATTATTTTAAAACCGGGCGTGGTGGCGCACGCTTGTAATCCCAGCATTCGGGAGGCTGAGACTGGAGGATCCGGGTTCGCGACCAGCCTCAGCTACCTAGTGAGGCACTCCGCAACTTAGTGAGACTCGGTTTCAAAATAAAGAATAAAAAAAAAAAAAAATAGGGCTGGGGGTAAGGGGGTATAGCTCGGAGGTAGAATGCCCCGGAGTTCAACCCCCCAGTACCGCAAAAAAAAAAAATTATTTAAAAAATTAAATAAATATAATATGAGAAGTCATCAAGCCTCCCCTAACCCAACAATAGTCCTGTCTTTCATCTCTATTTTTTTTAAGTTGCCAAAGAGAGATGGGGAAAGACACACACCCTACATGTCTGTATGTCCAGACCAAGACATTCAGGTAGTGTTGGTTTCATGTGCAATACTACCCTTCAGGGACAAATAGCTTATTTAATGCTGATCCAGAGATGGCAGGTCTTGAGAGATGCTTATTACAGTCTTGGGAAGAGCTCTTTAAACAAGTGTGGTTACCAGAATGAAGTCTCTATTCTGGACCTTGAGAGTAATTCACTTATGCAAGTCTTCTCAAACCAAGTCCAAACAAGAGGACTGTTGATCCTAGGGACTCTTAATAGGGCCTTTCATCTTCAAGTCACTTGCTTTGTTCCAGCCCTAATTGGTGGGGACTAAAGATTGTTATATCCCATCACTTCCTATGTACAGATTCTTCCAACTGGTGGTAAGACTGGCCCAGTATACACAATCTATTTGCCTTTCTGACGATAGAGGGAAGAGAAATCAACTTTAAAGGCGAGCCCAAGACATATTAATGCTGTCCGTGGTTTGCCAGGAAGAGTAAAGGTGCAGATACACCTGAGTAGGACCAGGAGGAAGTACCAGATCAGATAATGTAGATTGAGCTGAGGAGTGGGTGAAGAGAAGGCAAATATTATGCTCTGGCTTCCAGACAGTGAGCAAGAACATTGCCTCAGAAAAGTGCTAGGGAGCAAGAAAAGAAATTGCGCCCGATCATTTGTTTCTGGGGAAAAAAGACTGTTTATGTTGAGATCTGGGAGTAGGAAATGAGATTATTAATGCTCAGAATATAATGAGGTAGCAGAGTTGATGTTTTGGAATCTCGGAGAAATTTAAAAAAAAAATAGGATTCATATACACTGTTCCATCCCCAGGAGTCACTGAAATGAAATATAGATACATAAAAGAATGTCAATTTGTCACTGCATGTTTCTGATAATTCATTGAAAGAATGTAGATTTCCAGGGGTCGAGGATGCTAAGGATTTTTTTTAAGTGGGCAGTAAGCCAAATAAGTTTGGGAACCTATCTTCAAACTAGGACTGTTAGGTGAATATGATTGGAATTGGGCCCTCTACCTCATTATTCACTGAGATTTCCAATCAGTATCATAAAAATATTATCACTTCATTACTCATCTACTAGGTGTTTTCTGTCAAGAAAGTGCCTAGAAGAGTGAGAAGAGAGAGCATAGAGCCCAAAGGCTCCAGATGAGGCTTTTAGGGAAAAACTCTCAAGGCTTTGCTTGTTATTGAGGAAAATACACCAGTATGTCTTTCTGGTACTCTTTCTCTTTCTCTCTCGCCGCCTTCTTCTTCTTCTTCTTCTTCTTCTTCTTCTTCTTCTTCTTCTTCTTCTTCTTCTTCTTCCTCCTCCTCCTCCTCCTCCTCCTCCTCCTCCTCCTCCTCCTC
>PVLC010003618.1:5579-60598 GCA_004027655.1 Graphiurus murinus
AGGAGGAGGAGGAGGAGGAGGAGGAGGAGGAGGAGGAGGAGGAGGAGGAGGAAGAGGAGGAAGAAGGAAAACAAGTCACTGAGAAGCTGCCCCTTGACAGTACGCTTTCTTCCATGTTTTGGGCCTTTGCTCTTTGGGGTGTGTGCACTCTTTGTTAAGCTCTTTGTAGAAACACCCTTGTCTAGCATTTCTTGGTAGAGTATGAAGAGGATTGGTATTTGCGGTATCTCGCCATTGGGCAGACATGCTTGGAGTCACTGTCTATTCAATACATGTCTAGCACCACACACATTTCTTGAGTCCCCCCTGGATCCATTGTGCAAAAGCCTGGGGAGATGGGCACTTTAATGGATCATTACTAGCCCATGTGGTAAGCACAGTGTTATGCATGTATTCAGGTGGTGTTCTGGGGTCAAATCAAGAGTATTACCTGACCCCCTACTGTGGGCATTTAGGATGCTTCCTGAAGTAGGTAAAGATGGACCCAAGTCTTGAAGAGCACGAGGAGTGGGGAGCCAGGCCATGCCTGACAGATGAGACAGCAGAGCGGAGGCATGGGGTCAAAGGCCAGCACTGTAAGATTGGGTAAATAAAGGCCCGTTGCTATTGGTAGGCAGGGCGGGAGAAAACAAGAGATTAGATTTGAGCCAGGGTGACTCCGGAGGATTTGACGCTGCACCCTCGTAAGTAGTGAGGAGGCTTTGAAGAGGAAAGTGAGAAAGTTAATTTTATGTTTTGGATAGATGTGGTTTGGGGATGGAAGTCTTGTCCCATGCACTTCTGCTAGCTGCTGGGAGTTTGCTCAGCGACCTTTGGACTCCTTGGCTTGAAGATGTACCACCATCATTGCCTTCATCCGAGTGTGTGTGTGTGTGTGTGTGTGTGTGTGTGTGTGTGTATCCAAACTTCTCCTTTTATAAAGAGACCAGTCAAATTGGATTAGGATCCACCCTAATGATCTCATCTTAATTTAACTAATTTTACCTTCAATAACCCTGTTCTCAAATAAGGCCACCTTCTGAGGTGCTGGAGTCTATGATTTCAACATACAAATGGGGAGGGGACACGATTCAGCCTTCAACGGGTGTCAAAGAGGCTGCAGGAGCCTCTTTTGGCAAGCCTGGAGTCTTTCTGTATAAGTTAACCTGGGGTAAGAATGAAGAAACAGAAAAACAAATAAGGGGAAAATATTGTGGCAGAGAGAACTTCTTTGACTCTGGTGCCAGAAGAAAATATATGAACAATTGTGTTAGCCTACTAAAAATGATTTAAGAAGATGAGATTTTTGGAAAAAAAGATGTTGAGCAATCATGTTCAGGTGAACCTAAGCATGAAAAAAAAAAAAAAAAAATCATGCTTAGTGAAAATCCTGCTTAGGTAGAAAGTGCAGAGAAGTTGATAAGAAAAGGGACCTGGAGAGATTAGAAAGAAATATAGGGAAATCAAAAAGTCAACAGCAAAATAGAAAGCTGATTCGGTGGAAGAAGTCAACAGTAGAGCCCCTGTTTTGAAATATTGTTGCTTGAGTTATTTCTCCCTATAATCCCCTCTTCAAATAGGGAGCTGGCTTCCTCGCTTCACTGTTTTTTAGGAGCTAGCGATAGGATGGAAAGGCAGAGTGTCCTGAAACCTCTTCCTAGCTCTTGTTTCCACAAAACCACATGCCAGAAAGGGAGTTAAAATTGTTTTTTTGATTAACATGGATTCAGTATGATACTTTATTTGTGGTACTGGGGATTGAACCCTGGGTACTCTACCTCTGAGCTACAGCCCTAACCCTTTTATTTTTTTATTCTGAAAGAGGGTTTTGTTAAGTTAGGCCTGCTGGCTTGGAACCTGCAATCCTCCTGTCTCAATCTCCCAAAGAACGGGGATTACAGGTGTGTGCCACCACGGCAACTGACTCCGTGTGCAGACCTGCACATAGTACACATTCATACAGTAATCACACCTAGCCTCCCTCCCCCACCCCCGCTCCTTCCTAGCTTATTAGTAATCAATAGTCTACTTAGTAGTCAAAAGTCCACTACTAATAGTGGACTTTTTTGTTGTAAAACAGGTGGTACTTGTCTTTCTGTGTCTGGCTTTCTTCCAATTCCATCCATTTTGCAACCATTTCCCTGACTGAGCATTTTTCATATATTTGTTGGCCATTTGTATTACTTCTTTTGAGAAAGGTCTATTCCAATCATTTGTCCATGTTTAAATTGGATTGCATTTTTATTGATATTTCTTTGAATTCCTTATATCGTCTGGATATCAATGCTTTGTCAGATGTATAGTTTTCAAAAATTTTCTCCTTTTTCAGGGTTCTCTCTTTGCTCTGTTAATTCTTTACTGTGAAGAAGCTTTTTAATTGGCTGTGACCCCCTTTGTCTATTTTTATTTTTGTTTCTTGTGCTTTTGGGGTTCTATTAGAAAATGCATTCCCTATACCAGTGTCTTTTCTTCCAGTAGTTTTAGGATGGCTTCCAAGAACAGTCTAATGCAAAGCAGACTTGTCCCCTCCTCACCACACCCTCCTCGTCTCCGGGGATAAGTCCACTTCAGAGCTGCTTTCCTGTCCCGGGCAGAGCGTGAGAGCTACAGGGATGAGCTGCATGAAGAGCTTCCTTCCAACCTTGATACTGTAAGATCCACAGCGTGACCCCGGGGTGAAGAAGCCCAAGGAATAACTAAAAGCCAATTTCCGCCAGACCTGCAGAAATGAGCTCTGAATCAGAACTGAAGTCGCATCTTGCATTTGCCAGTGTTTCAGTGACACTAATGGAATTTAAGTCAGCAATTGGAGAAAACTAGACAGCCTCCCAAATGTGTAGAGCCTTGGACAAGAAAATAAAACTGACCAGAGATGAGAGATATGGAAAAGAGAATAGTAACTCAGTTACAAGATATGCAAAACTTGGAAATATTATCCACATGCTTTTGCTGAAAATCACCTGAACATGCAGGCCAGCTCAGGGAGAGGCGGATCGAAATTAAGAGCTGAACAAAGAAGCAGGAGAGGCTCTCTGCTGCAGCTCTAGCAGACGTCGCTCCAGCTAGCAGGGTCTCTCCTACCTGGGCTGAGGAAGAGGGCGTGGGCACCAGGTGACCCAGGGCAGGCAACCCTTGCCTCCTCCAAGCATCCTGGCCCAGGTGTTGCAGGACTGGGCACCCCCTCTGCCTCCATCACCTGCTGGACAAGTAGGAGAGCAGAGACTGTACTCATCCTGGCTCCTGACACTCCAGCGCCTGCCATGTTGGGGACCCCACACGACCTCTGCTCTGGGGACCTTGTCTGAGGACCCCTATGCTGTTGATCCGGGAGCGGGAGCCCAGCAGCTCTGGCATCTTCATGTCCACAGCTTGCTACCAAGCCAACACTGAAATGCACCAAGATAAGAGAAAAAGCAACAGAAGAACAGAAACAGCCATAATGAACAACAACAAAGCCATCTGGTGTTAGCCATACCTTCTGGAGAAGACAGGACACAGAAAGCAGTGTAATATCATATCTCTATGTTATTTCAGGAGTGCTGCTACCTTTCCCTGACAGAACTGTTCTTGTGATAGCATTTGTCAGTCTTTAACTTTTGATAAATATATCCACCTTATTGTTTCAAGATATATATACATTTGTAAATAATATATATCTCAATATATATTGCTTCAATATATATATATTGTATATATATGCAGTGAGTTACTAAATAGATACCTATTCAAATTATGTGCTTCATTTGTGGACTTTTACATTTACAAATTGTTTGGCTCATTACCTAAATTTATCTAACATTCACTAAGATTCCATATGTGTACCACTATAGCCTATCCTTCCTTCCTTCCTTTCTCCCTTCCCTCCCTCTGTCTCTCTCTCCCTCCTTTCCTCCCTCCCTTTCTTCTTTGTTCTGTGATCCCTACATTCATTTGGGGAGGTCCAGCTATCTTTCAGAGTTTAAATTTGTGTATGTATTTTCTATCATGTGATGGCTCATATTATTTAATGACTTCTATTAAAAAAAGGGGGGTCAAGGGCCAAGCCATAGGGGCACCCAGAGCTGTGGTCCTGTTGAGCAGAAGTTGCTGCCCTGGTGCAGGGGATGGGAACAGTACCGGGAAGGCAGTCGCCTGCAGGCAGCCTTTGGGCGCCCGTTGGGCTACACAGGATTGGGCCTGGCCTCTGGGAGGCTTCCCCAGGCAGAGACAGAGAGCCCCTCAGCCTGTGCCCTTCTATGGGAATCTTTCCCCGTTACTGTTCCTTTTTCCTGTTTGTGCGTTTGTGTCCCTGGAGCATGCTTCCAGCTTTTAGTATTTCAGACTCCATTAGGGAGGGGTGCGTGTAGCCAAGTGCTGAGGCTCAGGTGACTGGGAAGACCTGGAGGCCCAGGGGCTGGAGGTCAGGAACGAGCCTCCAGCCGAGCAGCATTGTCGGGTACAGGGGGAGAAACAGGAAGCAGTGTCTCTGCTTCCACATGCAAAAATATTTCAAAGAATTTATTCCAAATAGTCATGTATACAGGTTTTCTTGTTGTTTATTTTTTATTTTTTGGTACTAGAGATTGAACCTATTGTTATAGGGGGGTTCGGTGGGTTAGCATAAGTGAGGCCATCTTATGAGAGCAGCCATGTAATGTTCTAGGTGGAAAATTACCACCCCACCTGTAAATGACTAAAGCCTGTAAACAAAAGACTAGCTAGGTCACCATGCCCCTCTTGATCTCCTGCCCAAACCGTATCCTGGAATCGTTTGTTTCAAATCTATGAACCGCATAGGGGGACTTTCCACTGTGCACTAGCCAATCAATGTAAAGATCACATACCCGCCCCCCTTTTGTGTATATAATATCCATAATCACGAGGTTTGGGGTCTTTGCCAGTCCCACTATTGTTTGGGTATGGCGGGGGCCCAGATTCAAATCTGAAATAAATTTTGTTCGCAACTCCCCGCTGCTCCTTTCGTGAGTTTACTCGATAACACCTATGAGCATTCTATCTCTGAACTAGACCCCCATCCCCATTTTATTTTGCTTTATTTTGAAACAGGGTCTTGCTAGGTTGCTAGGGGGCTTGTTAAGTTTCTGAGACTGGCCTTGAACCTGTGACCCTCCTGTCTCAGCCTCCCAAGTACTGGTCTTACAGGCAGTGCCAACACTCCTGACTGTGCATACAGTTTTGAGTGGAATCTGTAATTAGGAGGTGTAGAATAGATCCGTCCAAGTGTAGAAAGGGTCCAAAGGGACTGGCAAGGACAAAGATGGCCAGGCAGGCATTTCCTGTGCATTGCTGAGCACGCTGATGCCTTTGTCTTTCCATAATGGCAGCTAGCCTGCCCATGAGCGCCTTTTCTCCTCCAAGCACGGATTGATTGCCCAAGCGGAGCTCAGAGAAGGGTCTGCAGCCAGCAAGCACGGCCTCCCCTCCCAGGCCAAGCAAATCTCTAGGATTCTGAGCCTGAGGCTTCTGCAGTGGCAAAAACAGAGGGGCATGGTCTTGGGCAGACAGAAAGACTTGAATTTGAGTGTTGGCCTTACTATATCCACTTGTTCCATGAAATGGGGCAAGTTCCTTCCCTTCTTTCAGCAAATGGGGATAATAAACACTTGCTTTGCAGACTCATCATAAGAATCAGAAATCATATATGGTTGTGGGAAGCTCTTGACTTGGTGTATACACACCAAATGCAAGTAATTCTTATTGCTATAGGTAAAAGATAAGGGCTATATCAAAGGCAAATCATTTTGCTAGAACTGTGAATGGAAACCAGGACAAAGAGTCAGAGGAAGACAAGGCAGAGGTTAAAGGTTAGTCAGCAGCGATGGCAAACTAAACCCCAGTTGGACTCCAGCATGGAGAAGCTTCGGAGGTCAGTCGTCTCTCACCGTTGCCTTCTCAGAACCCTGCAGAAGGTTCTCATTGGCTTCCTGGAAGTGATCTGACTGCCTCCTGGGCAACCTGACCTTGCTAGGCCAGGACACTTGCCAGGAAACTGCTGACCTTGAGCACCAACGCTACACACTTGTCTCCTCGAGGGCTATCCAGCCGGGTCTGAATCTCTGCACGGAGGGTGGAAAGTGGGAGGCCATGATACTCAAGCCCCAGATGGTGTGGCAACTGTGGCTAAGTTTAAAAAAGTCCTTTGGGATTTCCACTTGAACTTGCTAAATAAGTATTACTGGCATTGACCTTGAAGAAAAGGTCAAAAATCTTTGTTTTAATACAGATTGACCAGCACCATTTATTAGGACCACCCATCCCACAATGCCCTTCACGGTACATCAAATGCTGTACGCAAGGTCTATCTACAAATGCTCCTTTTCTATTTATCAGTCTATTAGTCTCACCTGTGCCCGTTTCATGTTGTCAGGATCACTATAGCTTTAATTTAAAAATAAGGTTTGGTATTCAGTAGTTCCATAACATTGTTCTTTAAGATTACATTGGCTCATCTAGACCTTTTGCATTTTCCACTAATTATAGAACCAGGTTTCATTTCCACTAAAACAAAACAAACACCTACTAGAAGATTGTTTGGGAGGCTGAGAGAGGAGGATTGCAGGTTTGAAGCCAGTGTGTGGTAACTTAATGAGAGCCTGTTTTATTATTTATTTATTTTTTAAAGCATATTTTGATTTTCTTTTTTTTAATTAACTGATGCATTGTAATCATACATCTTTGTTAGGTACAAGCTGATAAAGGCATATATGCATACATTTCTCATTTAACCCCTTCCTCAGATCCCACCCCACTCCCTCGCCATCCCTCCTTCTCAACTTCAGTTTAGTGATTGACCTTGATATATTTGTGTAAGTACATCATGTGCATTAGGGTGTCCCTCCCCCCCGCCCATCACCTTCAGTTAAGTCACCTTCTTTGCTTATCTAGGGTCTCTCCTTTTTCATCTGGAGTCCCTCTTATGCCCCATCTTCTTCCTAGCATCCGCATGTTACGGAGAACATATGCTTTCTTACTCTTTGTGACTGATTAATCTCACTTAACATAATGTTGTACAGTTGCATCCATTTCCCTGCAAATAACATGATTTTGTTCTTCTTTATGGCTGAGTAAAATTCCATTGTGTACATATCCCATAGTTTTGTAATCCATTCATCTGTCAATGGACATCTTGGCTGTTTCCATAGTTTGGCAATTGGGAATTACGCAGCTATAAACACAGATACACATGCGTCAGTCTGATAGTTTGGTTTCTATTTTTTTGGGTAGATACCCAAAAGTGGTATTGCTGGGTCATATGATAGGTTCATTCCCAGTCATCTGAGGATCCTATACTGTTTTCCAAAGTGGTTGCACTAACTTACAATCCCACCAACAATGTATTAGGGTTCCTACTTCTCCACACCCTCGCCAGCAGTTGTTGTTCGTGTTCTTGATGATTGCCATTCTGATTGGAGTTAGGTGAAATCTCAAGGTAGTTTTGATTTGCATCTCTCTGATTGCTAATGATGTTGAACATTTCCTCAAACATTTATTGGCCATTTTTATTTCTTTGTTTGTGAGGTATCTAATTAGATCCTTTGACCATTTTTTGATTGGGTTATTTGTTTTCTTAGCTGTGATTTTTTTTAGTTCTTTGTATATCCTAGATATTAGTCCTCTATCAGAAGTGTAGATGGCAAAAATTTTCTCCCACTCTGCGGGCTCTCTATTGAGGTTCTTGATAGTTTCCTTTGCTGCACAGAAGCTCTTCAGTTTAATGCAATCCCATGTATTGATCTTCCTTTGAGTTTCTTGTGCTTTTGAGGTCTTGTTGAGAAAGTTTTTACCTGTGCCTATGTGTTGTAGTGTTGGCCCTATGCCCTCTTCAAGTAGCTGCAAGGTCTCTGGCCTGACTTCCAGGTCTTTGATCCACCTTGAGTTGACTCTTGTGCAGGGTGAGAAAGTGGGGTTTATTTCCATTTTCCTGCATATGGTTAACCAGTTTTGCCAACACCATTTGTTAAAGAGGCTATTTTTTTCCAGTGTATATTTTTGTCTCCTTTGTCAAAAATCAATTGACTATAAACACATGGGCCTGTTTCTGAATCTTCTATTTTGCTCCATTGGTCTATGTGTCTGTTTTTGTGCCAATACCATGCTGTTTTTATTACTGTGGTTTTGTAGTACAGTTTGAAGTCAGGTATTGTGATACCTCCTTCATGGTTCTTGTTGCTAAGAACGACTTTGGCTATTCTGGGCTTTTTGTTGTTCCAAATGAATTTAAGGACTGATTTTTCTATGTCTGTGAGAAGTGACCTTGGTAATTTCATGGGTATTGTATTGAATCTGTAAATCACTTTTGGGAGGATGGCCATTTTGATGATATTTATTCTGCCTATCCAAGAGCATGGAAGATCCTTCCATCTTCTAAGGTCTTCATCAATTTTTTTCAACGTTTTATAATTTTCCTTATAGAGATTTTTTACCTCTTTGGCTAGGTTTATCCCTAAGTATTTTACTTTTTAGGGTGCTATTGTGAGTGGAATTGTTTTCTGGATTTCTTTTTCAGTGGTTTTATGGTTGGCATATAGGAAAGGTTCTGATTTTTTAAGATTGATTTTGTATCCAGACTCTGCTGAATTTGTTAATCAGTTCTATACGTTTTTTGGTTGACTTTGTTGGTTCTTCTAAGTATAGTATCGTGTCATCTGCAAAAAAGGGATGGTTTTAGTTCTTCTTTTCCTATTTTTTACCCCTTTGATTTCCTTCTCTTGCCTTATTGCTCTGGCTAGAGTCTCAAGTACTATACTGAACAGAAGAAATGATAATGGACATCCTTGTCTTGTTCCTGTTTTTAATGGGAACTCTTGCAGTTTTTCCCCATTTAATATGATATTGAATGTGGGTCTATTGTGTATTGCCTCTATGATGTTGAGGTATGTCCTTCTATTCCGATTCTCTGCAGTGCTTTTAGCAGGAATGGGTGTTGGATCTTGCCAAATGCTTTTTCAGCATCAATTGAGATGATAATGTGATTTTTGTCTTTGATTCTGTTTATGTGGTGAATTACATGGATTGTTTTTCATATGTTGAACCAGCCTTGCATCCCTGGGATGAATCCGACTTGGTCATGGTGTATAATTTTCTTGATGTGGTTTTGAATGCGCATTGCTAGTATCTTGTTTAGCAGTTTTGCATCTAAGTTCATCAGTGATATAGGCCTATAGTTTTCTTTTCTTGAGCTGTCTTTATTTGGCTTTGGTATTAATGTGATGTTGGCTTCATAGAATGTGTTTGGGAAGATCCCGTTTCTTTCTATTTTATGGAATAGCTTGAGGAGTATTGGGATTAGCTCTTCTATAAATGTTTTATAAAATTCACTTGGGAAACCATCTGGCCCTGGGCTTTTGTTTGATGGTAAACTCTTTATTGCAATTTCTATCTCTTTGATTGTTATTGGTTGGTTTAAGTTTTCTATATCTTCTTGACTCAATTTAGGAAGGTTATATGTGTCTAGAAATCTCTCAACTTCTTCTAGATTTTCCATTTTGTTGAAGTATAGTTTTTCAAAATAGTTTCTGATGATCCTTTCTATTTCCATACTGTGAATGGTACTATCACCTTTTTCATCTCTTATTTTGGTAATTTGGGTTGATTCTCTCTTTCTTTTGGTTAGGTTGTCCAATGGTTTATCTATCTTGTTTATTTTTTTAAGAAACCAGCTTTTGGTTTTGTTGATTTTCTGTATTGTTTTTTATTCTCTGCTTCATTAATTTATGCTCTGATTTTCATGATTTCCTGTCTTCTACTAGCTTTGGGGTTAGACTGTTCTTGTTTTTCAACTGCTTTGGGCTGTGTCATCAGGTTATTTATTTGGTGATTTTCTGTTCTTCTTATGTGGGCACTCAGTGCTATAAATTTTCCTCTTAGTACTACCTTCAAAGAGTTCCAGAGGTTTTGATATGTTGTGTCTTTGTTTTCATTGGTTTCTAGGAATATTTTAATTTCTCCCCTTACTTCTTCTCTGACCCAATCCTCATTCAGCAATGTGGTGTTCAGTCTCCATGTGTTTACATGGTTACTCTGGGTCTTCTTAGAGTTGATTTCTAGTTTCACTCCATTGTGGTCCGAATAGATGCAGGGAATTATGTTACATTTTTTGAATTTTCCAGTGCTCGCTTTGTGGCCCAGAATGTGGTCTATTTTGGAGAAGGTTCCATGGGCAGCTGAGAAAAATGTGAGTTCAGCTGTAGTTGGGTGAAAGAGTCTATATGTCTTTAATAGGGCCATTTGGCTTATGGTATTCTTTAGGTCTGAGGAGTCTCTACTGACCTTTTGTTTAGAAGATCGGTCTAGTGATGTGAGAGGAGAATTGAAGTCTCCCAGTATTAGTGTATTGGGATCTATGTGTGTCTTTATATCATACAGAGTTTGTTTTATGAAAGTGGCTGTACCTATGTTTGGGGCATAAATGTTGCTAATTGTTATATCCTCTTGCTGAATTGTTTCTTTTACTAGTAAAAAATGACCTGCTTTGTCTCTTCTGATAAGCTTAGGCTTGAAGTCTAATTTATCTGATATCATGGTTGCTACTCCTGCTTATCTTTGAGTTCCATTGGCATGGATTACTCCAGCCCTTCACCTTTAGTTTTTGGGAATCTTTGCTTGTAAGGTGTGTTTCTTGCAGGCAGCATATAGATAGATTCTAGGTTTTAATCCAGTTTGCCACCTTGTGCCTTTTTATTGGCGAGTTGAGACCATTTATATTCAGTGTCATTATTGAGAGATGATTTTTTAATTCCTAAAATTTTGAGTTTTGACTTCTGTTTTCAGTGGTATTTATTCTTCTTTGATTAGTTGTTTGCTTCCTAGAAAATATTGTTTCTCTGGTTCTGATGTTTACTTGTTAGTTCTTCTTTGTAGTTAATCTCTTTGAGTATTTTCTCTAGTGCTGGCTTGGAAGACATAAATGCTTTCAGTTTCTGTTTGTCATGGAAGGTTTTTATATCCCTGTCAATTTTCAGAGACAGTTTTGCTGGGTAGGAGAATCTTGGCTGCAAGCTATTTTCTTTCAGAATTTGGAATATGTTACTCCAGCCCCTCCTGGCTTTCATGACTTGATTTGGGAGGTTTGGAGTGATTCTGATTGGTTT
Source organism: Graphiurus murinus (assembly GCA_004027655.1). NCBI lineage: Eukaryota > Metazoa > Chordata > Mammalia > Rodentia > Gliridae > Graphiurus > Graphiurus murinus. Next base: position 16,649 of record PVLC010003618.1, read on the forward strand.
GCTTCTAAACGTCACTTGGCCTTTTACTTTTGTTGCCTTTAGAATTCTCTCCTTAGAATTTACATTAGTCAACTTGATTATTATGTGGTGTGGTGAACCTCTTCTTTGGTCTTGTCTAGAGGGGATTCTATATGTTTCCTGTACCTGTCAACTTCTCTATGTTTGGAAAATTCTCTGATATTACTTCTTTGAAAAGATTGTTTATTCTATTAGTTTTAACTTCTAATCCCTCTTCTATGCCTATTATTCTTAGGTTAACTCTTTTAAAATTGGCCCAGATCTCATCAATGTCCAATTCATACTGTTGAATTTTTCTTTCTAAATCATGTACTGTGGATTCATTTTTGGAACGGTCATCTTCTAAGAGTGATATTCTATTTTCCATGTGGTCTAATCTACTGTTTATAGTTTATATTGATGCCTTCCCTTCAGTTATTGCATCGTTCACATCCTTCATTTCCTTCAAGGCTTCTCTTTGATTCCTGTTCGGGGTGTCAGATTCTTTGTTTATTTGTTCCTTTATTTCTTTCCAGCTCTCTCTGCATTCTTTCTGGAAGTTTTGTATTGTTTCTACTATTGAAGTTCTGAATTGTTCTTCTGGTAATCTCTACCATTCTGGGTTGGTGAGATCTGTTGAGGGGTTGTGGTGGCTCATTGTTTCTTTGCTACTTTTCCTTTCCATGGTTTCCCTGTTCTTAAATTTATATCTTTGCTGCTCTTGCAAGCTTTCTCATCCAATCTCTGTAATGGGGGTTTAGAGGTGTCTGCTGGTATATACAGGGACAGGTTGTATTCAGTGGTAAAGGTCAGGTGAGAAGTCACAGTGATGAATGCAAGAATAGGGTAAAGTAGAGGTTGAGTGTGTTGAGGTGATATATGGTAAAGATTAGAGATGGTAGATATGTCGGGGGATTCTGGTAGTCAATGTAGAAGTTTTAGGTGTGGTAGTATGAGATGGTCTTGATATGAGACAGGGAAAAAAGGAAAAAGAAAAAATGTTGAGGAGAAGAATATATATGGGAGAGAGGGAGGGAAGTTTGTAAAAGGGATAAGGATGAGAGTCAAAAACTAAGCAAGAAATAACAAGGCAACCAATCATCCAAGCAAACATAAATAAATCAAAGTAATACAAAACAAAAACAGAGTAAAAACCAATAAAACAGAACACACACACACACACACACACACACACACACACACACACAGAGAAATCCAAAAACCAAAAAACAACAAGAAATAAAAACAAAAACCCTGCTAGTTTTTAAGTGCAGCGCTGAGTTGGCCTCTGCAGCCCTTTTGGATCTGTGTGGATATTTTCAGCTTTTAAATATCTGCCCACTCTATTAGATATTTGAGCGTGTCTCTGGCATTCTTATTTGCTCTCTCTGTCAGTGCAGGCAGGGAGTTCCTCTGGTGCCTCTCTGTTGCAAGCTTGTGTCTCTGAGCTCTCCACAGGGCTTGTCTGTGTCTCTCTCTCTGCTTTTGATGGTGGTGGGAGTGCAGTCTATATGCCGGGCATTTTCCAGGGTGCCTGGAAGGTCTCTATGCCCTGTGTGCAGTAGGTCCCTCCTGCACTTCTGCTCCTATCCAATTGCTAGAAGGGTGAGTGAATGAGTCTGTGCTTTTTATAGGGGTCCCTGTACCCCAGGGGTGCAAATTAACTTACAGATTCCTGCTGCTCTGGCTCCAGTGGGAGGGGTGATCTGGGGTGTCCTAGCCTCAGGCTTAAGATAGTTGTCCCAGGTGTTCTTGATCGCTGTTGATCCTGTGGGGATATGCCGCCTGATTAGGGTGTGGAGTTCTGTAGTCGCTTACTCCACTTCTGTTTGCTGGGTGCACAGGAGGTCATTGGAGGTCTTGGTGCTAACAGACCCCGCTCTGGGTGACTGGCAAAATGGCAGCCGCTGGTTCGAGGTGGGCACTGGCTCCTTTGTTCTCCCTGGGTTCTCTTCAGCTTCTGTTGTTGTTCTGTTCACCTTTTTTTGCTGCTTTGCTTTTCTTTCCTTCTGTCAAGAAGCTGCTTTTGTGGTAGTTTTGATTCAAGCTCAGCAGTTGATCATGTAGTTGATCATTGCTCTGGCTCTGGAGGGAGAGGTGAGCTGGGGTGGCCCTGTGGGGGCTTATGCTGGTCGTACCACACGTTCCGGTCACTGTGGAAGGTGCGGGGATCTGCTACCTGGTTAGGATGTGGAGTTCTGGAGTCACTTACTCCATGTCTGGTTGCTGGGTATGCAGGAGGTCGTTAGCTATCTCGGTGTTAATAGACCCCTGTGCCAGGCGGCTAGCTTAATGGGAGACCCTGTTTTAAAATAAAAATAAAATAAAATATATAGGGCTGGGGTGTAGCTCAGAGGCAGAATTCCCATGGATTCGACCCACAGTACCACAAAAATGAATGAATGAATGAATGAATAAAAGTCTATGCCTGATAACTTCCATATCTAGTTTATCTTTGGATTTGATTCTGATGTGTTTTCCCCCTCCTATTCTTATCCCATAGTATGCTTAATAATTTTAAAATTTAATGCCAGGTACTACATATGAAAAAATTAGATGGGCTCTGGATAATATTATCTTCAGCCAGAGAGGATATGCCATCTTTTCTGACATGCAGTTAAAGTAGATACAGATTTCTTTATGTCAGAATTTGGACTTGTTTCTGGGTTTCTGTCTTGATAAAGAAAGGTCTATTTTGGTTCATGTTTACTTTTGGGATATAGACATTCAGGAGCCCCACTTCATAGCATGGGGTGTTTACCAGGCCCTCACTTTCTTGGAGGGCCCCAAGATCTAATTCTTATCTTCCTGGTGTGGGACAGGTTGTGCTTGAGGTTCTGCTCAGCCTCTTAAGTGAGTTCCTGTGTCCTGCGTGGGGGCCAGCTAATGCCAGGAAGGTGAGGGGCATCCAAGGCGAGCTTCTGTCTCTTGATTGGCGTTCTCTCCAAGATGTCTCCTCTCTATGCCCTTGGTGCCTTATCATGCTCAGACTCTAAGAGACTACCAAAACCATTGCTCAGCATCCTTGCCTTTTGCCATCACATTTTTGCTTGGCTTCTCAGCTTCTTCTCCCTGCACTAAGTAAATGGCAAGTTCCTTGAGGAAAAAAACTGAGCAAAATGTTATGCTCTTGTTCATGCACAAGCCTCCTGTTCAGGACTCTTAAGTCTTAGCTTCCTTAGTAGCTTTCTTATGCTGGAGTTTTTTGTTCATTATTAGCTTTGGTATTTTATCCAACTTTTTTGGTTGCTTTTGCAATAGGATTGGTCTGCTACTGAGCTCCACTCCCACCCCTTTTTGCTTTTTATTCCGAAACCAGGATCTCACTATGTTGCCCAGGCTGGCTTTGAAACTATGATTCTCCTGCCTCAGCTTCCCAAGTATTGGGATTACTGGTGTGAACCACAGCGTCCAGCTTCTCTTTTCTTTTCTTAAAATAAATAAATAAAAAATATACAAGGACTTCTGCTTCTGGATGTAATATGTTGAAGCTTGGGTTTGGGGCATTTGTCTCTAGGTGAATAGTAATACCATTAAGGGTCTGAGTCCCAAGGTTAAAATAATTTATTAGACATCTGTTGGTTGACAATCTTAATTCAGGACCAGTCACAGAGCTAGATAGCCCTGCCATCCCTCGCTTGACCCTGCCTATGTGTTATGGACAAATAGTTGCCCTATTGATTTCATACTAATGAGTTAGTAGTGGTGTTTTTTGTTGAAGAAAGATCATTAACCCAAACAGGCCTACCCCCAAGTATTTCTGGATGGGAGAAGAGTACACAGGAAAGCCTTAGGACACCCGCCCTCTTCTCTTACGGCCCACCCCACCAACATTGCCTGACTTGCTGAGCCCCCTGTGCCTGTGAACGTGATGCTCTAGCTACCCCAGAGCTCCATAAACACCTTCCCTCAGGCAGCTCCCAGGCACCCTTCTGCCTCAGGAGCCCATGATCCATGTCTAGGATTCATGGACCTGCTCTCAGGAGGTTGGGAGGAAGACTGGGCAGGCCTGGGAAGGAGCTCAGAATTGTTTGGACAGAGAATAATGGGCTTTTGGGCTACAAAAGAATGGCCTGGATGGGGAGGGTCACATAGCTTCCCTACCACTGTGTCCTTCAGGAATGGTATGTAGGGTAGACAAGGAGGACCCATTGAAACACAGGTCCAAGGCAGGACACCAATGGCCCAATGAGGTCAGTACTGAGCCCAGTGGTTCTCTGACTGGTGGTATCCAGGCTCCTCTGTAAATGAATATTAAAAATACACAGGCAGAGCGAAGAGCAAGCAACCTGCAGAGTTTTCCCAAAAGCAAGCTTAGCTTCCCTAAGAGGTTTACCAACTGCTCTTCCTTTCCTCAGCAGCAGCCAATGGTTCATTAAAATCTGTGGCTGCTTTTTGACTGAGAGAGTTTCAATGGTAGCTGCCATTAGTGGGGAAGAAGAGATGGAAGACACAGGTGGGAATCAGTGTAGACAGGGCGGAGCGTGTGTGTGCAGAGAATGTTTTCCCCATCGGAGAGGCTCCAGAGCACTGCGCTCTGCTTGGCTGACTTCCTTACCACACATCCACTCTCTTTTCTTTCAGGTTCTCAGGCTTTAGAGGAGGTTGTAGTATCCCTTCCAATTTCCAAGCGTTCTAGCTGTGGGTGGAGGGGGTGGGAAGGGAGGGGGAGCCATAGGAAGCACTTGGGAGGAAGAGCAAGGGCCTCTGACTTGCTGATACCTGGCGTGGCTACCAGAGCCCTTCTGGCCCTCAAGACCTCGGGGTGGCCAGGTATGGTGGTGCACGCTTGTAATCCCAGGACTTGAGAGGCTGAGGCAGGAGGATTGAAGGCTCAAGACCAGCCTCAGCAACTTAGCAAGACTCTCAGCAACCTAGTGAGACCCTAATTAAGACAACAACAACAACAAAAGAGCTGGGGTGTAGTAGCTTGGAGGTAGAATGCCCTGGGTTAAATTCCCAGTACCAAAAATAAATAAGTAAATAAATACATATATACATACATACATACATACATACATACATACATACAGATCTTGGGATGTCACAGCCAAAGATGCCTTGGTTCAGACTGAATTTATGTATGTGTGTGTTTGTGTGTGTGTGTGTGTGTGTATGTGTGTGTGTTGTGTTACTGGAGACTGACCCAGGGGCATTCCATCTCGGAGCTACACCTCCTGCCCTTTTTATTTTATTTTGAAACGGGGTCTTGCTTGGTTGCTGAGAGTCTTGCTAAGTTCCTGAGGCTGTCCTTGAACCTATGATCCTCTTGTCTCAGCCTCCCAAACACTAGGATTTCAGGCATGCACCACCATGCCCAGTTTACACTTTGAATATTTCTAAGGGAGCTTTTGAAAGAACAACTGAGTGTGCTTCCTTTGTAGAGAAAGTAAAATGTGCCATCGGATTAAGCGCCCCGAGAAAGAGGAACAATCTCTCGAAGGTTGAAGGGTGACCTGACCTTTTTGTACACCATGGTGGAGCATGCAGAAAAAGCCGGCCTCCGCTCTCTGTGTTGGGAGCTAATAATTGTGGGGAGGTCACCAGGGAGTCTCCTGGGCCCTGGCCAGCACTCTGACGGAGGGAGGCTGCCAGACGTGGTTGCTGCAGAGAAGGGCTCTATGACCCAGGAGACCGCCGGTTCTAGCAGAAATCTGCCTTTCAGGGGCCCTAGGAGAGGATTTTTGCCAGTGTAAGGCCATGAACCCAAGAGGAAATGACATTCTAAGCAGAAATAAAATCCTGTGGGAATATTTCACATTAGGTAATGCCTGCGTCAGGAAGGGCATCTTCTTTTTCCCGTTCAGTTCCCATTCTTTTCCTCCTTTGGCTTCCTGTGCTGGTTACAGTGAACGCCACTGAGCTGGGTTCCGCTGAGCGCTGCCAGGAGCAGGGGCTTTTCTGGGGCTCCTCTGGATCATGTCATTTCGGTTACTCTTCAGTTCATATTTCTGCCCTCTTTTCTGCCCCGATTGTCTCTGGCGCACAGGAAGAACCTGTCCTTTCAGTTCTGACCAGAGAAGTACAACTTCAGCCAGAATATATAATGTGGGCTTCGAATTCAGTCACAAGGAACTGTCTTTAGCTAAACACTACCCCCTAGTGGGATAAAGTAGAATAATTCATCAGATTATGCGGAATGCAAGGGAAAGGGGGAAAACTGGAGCTCTGGGTTGGCTCTGCTTCAGGCAAATAGACAGGGGCAATTAAGACTACCATGGAAAGTTGGGCGTGGTAGCCCACGCATACCTGTAATCCTAGTAATTGGGAGGCTGAGACCGGAGGATCACATGTTCCAGACCAGCTTCAGTGACATAGCGAGATTGTTTCAAAATAAAAAAAATAATAAAAAGGGCAGGGATTCAACCCCCTCCCTGGGGGGGGAGGGGAAGAATGTTATTGAAAAACGCATCTATCCTCAACCATTTGGAAAGTCCCACCAGACTTCAATGAACGTGGATAAATTCAATCTGCTTAATAGCGTCTTTCATTTTATTCTCTCATTGTTTTCATAGCAAAGTAGCATTTAAGAATGAGAGAAACAGCAAACAGAAGCCACACGTAAAAAGAGCAACAGGGTTGAGCTCATGAAATCACACACGATTATATAGTGCATGCCACCAAAAGTGAGAAGACCAATTCAGAAGTAATCTCGAGGACCAACAACTATTTCAAAATATATTCCATCTCTTTCCTATGAGAGAAAGTTGAATTAAAATGAAATATTATCTTTCCCCCGTCAGAATAGCAAGAATTGAAAGATTATTAACTTCAAATGCTGCTGGTGGTATAGAAGACCACACTAGCTATTCACAGGTGTGTAAACAAGTGAATTATTTTGAAACGCATGTTGTCGGTACCTGTTATGATGTTAAATGGACATATGCTTTGCTCTAATGATTTTACTTTTTCAGTTCTATCCCAAAGCAGTATTTTTATTTATGCCCCATCTCTCACTACAGGTATCTCCATTGCCACGAGATTTCTAAACAGAAGTCCTGCACACCGTCAAAGTCCATCAAGACTCAGGGAGAGCAAGTAGAGTTAAGTTATGGAACAGTCCTTCTCTAGAATAATGTACTGCTATTAAAATAAGTCAGATAGAACCCCAGATACTGACATGAAAAGAGCTTCATGACATGTGGGTGAAAAAAATAAAACCACAAAAAAGTTAGGTTCCATATATAAATATTTACTTTACTTTACCATGTATATACCATATTAAAATGCGTATTTAAAATATGCGTATGCATGGAGGTGTGTGTATGAATGTGTAGAAGGTAAACGTCAATCTGTTAGTAATACTTGTATCTGTGGGAGGAAGCAGGAGTTGAGGTGGTAATAAAAGCAGCTTTCTTCCTAGGAAACTTCCTATTGTTTAATATGGGTGTTCAGTTTTTATTGCTATATTTGTGTATGACTTGTATGGAAAAATAAATAACAGTAGTTAGATGTTATGCAGTGGTGTGCTGCTGTTCAAAGGTCACTTCTAGAGTCCTCTGCTAAAGGATACTCAGTGTGACTTTTGCATAGCAGTAAGGATAAGCCCAGGGACCAATCCAATTCAGTCGTCACTTTTCAAGAAATCTCAGCACATAAGCATTTGAAAGATGAGAAATTGCAGATGTCTCTATAGTCTCCAGATGGTCCAGATATTTCCCAGGCTTTGTCATTTCCTTGATCAGCACTGTCCTCGGGGCTTCTAGAATGAGTTCTCGTGGATGAGGTGGCAACAGAGGTGCTGGGAAGAAATGAGGGTAGCCCTAGGAGCCCCAAACATCATGTCTCTCCACAGCCAACACTGGAGCCCGGTCAAGCCACTGAGGACACAGAGGAGACACTTAGCGCCAAAATGGTCCTTTTTCAAGTTCAAGGCCAGCCCTGGGCAACTTAGCAAGACTCTGTCTCAAAATAAAACTTGAAAATGTCTGGGGGTGTAGCTCAGTGGTAAAGTACCCCTGAGTATAATGCCCAGCACCACATAAATAAATAGAGTGAAATAGTTCTTTATGCTCTTGTCTACTTAGAAAGTGAATGGAATCCCGAAGGAGATTCCAGAATCTCCATGTAAATTTGTGTGTATTAATTACACTGTTATCTTATTTTCAAAGGAGTTTGTAGTTGCATATTTCGCTGAAGTCTTCTAGAAACTCAACATACCAAGGCAACCCCATAGCAGCAGATATTTACAAGTAGCCTCTTCTTCTTGTTTATGAGAATAGCTGTTGGAGAAATGATCCAGATTTTGTGCTTTTATTTTTCATGAATGCTTTCATTTTTATAAAATAAAAAACCCGGATTTTGTGTGCTTTCTTCAAGGACTCTTCCAAACATCTTTCTCAGCTTAAATGAGCGTCCCCTCAAGGAGGACCCAGCAAGTTCAAGTGTTATTTTATTTTTTCCTTGTTCTGAAGAGATATTATATTATATTGCACTAGAAATACTTGACACGTCAACACAAACTGAAGAGGACTATTATCCAAATTCTGATGCTACAGTTTCGTATTTGACTTTTGTTGCATTTTGTACTGATCATATGATTTATACCAAGCTTAATTTCCCTTCCAAAGTTTTGAAATCCAATGCTTTTGATTTCCCATTCCCTATTCTTAGGTCTACACTTGCAGCAGGAGTTGGAAGCAGGATTAAAATATCATACAACTTATGTATCGTAGATGTCATAGATCGCGCATGTGTGTGTGTGTGTGTGTGTGTGTGTGTGTGTGTGTGTGTGTGATTCAATGGCAATTGAATCTGGGGACATTCTACCTCTGAGCTACACCCTCAGCCCTATTTCATTTTTTTAGTTTGAAACAAGGTCTCACTAAGTTGCTGAGGCTGGCCTCGAACCTGTGATCATGTCTCAGCTTCAGAAGTACTGGGATTACAAGCATGTGCCACCATGCCCAGCTACGTCATAGTCATAGATTTTGATAGACATCGCAAAGGATGCTGTCAACTATATGCCCAAACTAGCAAGTGGGAAAAATTAATATACTGCAGTACCTGGGTATTTTTTTTATTCTTCACTAATGGGTGCTGAAAAATTAGTGCGTAAAGATATAAGCAGTGCTTGGTTATAAACTTCCTTCGATGTCTGCTTATTACCCTGTAGAAAGTTGGGGTGTTTCGAGGTTTGAAGTAGGGAAAGCCTGGTTGCTGTGAAGTTTTAGAGATCATGGTGGTAGTGGCTTAAAGAGTAACTGATGGTGATGATGAAGCCTGCAGGCGAGTCCTGGAGGTCCCTGGTGAGCGTCTGAAGCCAAGAAAAGCAAGGAGACACTTAGCCACCCTATCTAAAGGGCCACATCTAAAGGGATTTGCCCTGAAGGCTTCGAGTCGTGGGAAGTACCTCTGCCCACAGCCAGGGTTCCAGGCCCGTGTCACCTTGGCGGGGGGTGAGGCCCTGGTGACCATGGGTCTTTTTGGTATTTCAGCATAGCTTACCCCTGCCTCCACAGAATCTGACTTGGAGCGCCACTGGAGGAATGGCCACCTGGGACCTGTGGTCTCACTGTTGTAGCTTCTGTGCAGGTGCACACACTTCCCTGGCATCCAAGCCCTGCGTGGTTTGGTTTGGTTTGCCTCTTTTCCAGGAAGGAGCTTTTCCTTTGAGTGTTCACATGTGCAAGTCCCCGGAGGCCACTGTCCAGGGCCCTGGGGGCGGGGGGCGCACAGGGTGCCCTTGCAAGTCTATCAGGATGGAGACCTTGAGCCCAATGGCATCTGCAACAGATGACAACTATTAGCCCTCCGGGGCTAGGTCTAAAACGACCATTCAGAGAAGACAGTAAACCACAATAAATTATATCAAAGAGAATAATCCATGGAGGTACTAAAAAGGCATCACATGATCATTGAAAAGCAGACAGGAAATTTAATCTTTTTTTTTTTTTTTTCCTTTCAGAAAATGCTTTTTGAAATGTACCAAGTGCTTCTGAGGATGAAATGATTGCCCCAGATTATTGTTTGGACACGGGGAATGAGCCAACAAGCCTATTGTCTCACTGAACTGAAAATACCAACCCACCGGCTTGGATCCTCCACAGGCCGCCTTTGAAGCAAACATAAGACTGAAACTTGCTATTATACAGTATATGGCTGCTGCAGGAAAAACACTCTGATGTGCTCAAATAAACCACGTTACCACAGAACTCTCATCACTGATAGAGACATAGGCTTTCATTTATAGTCTCATTCTTAGTGATAATGGAAAAATCTGGCTCTTCTCATGAATTGAGGGCAACACATTTAAATTTACTCTTAGTCCCTTCCTGACCCAATCTTACATTTTGGCAAGGCGGATTTCACAGAATTAGCTAGTGCTTGAGGGCCTATTTATATGATTTTAGAGATAGTAACATATACGTAATGATATGATTTAACTAAAGACAGTTCCCTTTTGGTTAATTCTGGCCTGCTCCTGTAATAAGAACAATTTGTCTATGTAAAATTAGCCTGGTATTTGTCCAGTCTGATCAAACATGAGTGTTATTCTAGTTATCATGTAACTTGATCTTGTAATCCCAGTACTTGGGAGGCTGAGATGGGAGGATCCAGGTTCGCAGCCAGCCTCAGCTACTTAGTGAGGCTCTCCGCAACTTAGTGAGACCCTGTTTCAAAATAAATAATGAAAAATAGGACTGGGGGTGTAGCTCAGAGGTAAAATGCCCCTGGGTTCCGTCTCCAGTGACACACATACACACACACAAAATGCACTAAGTGGTGTCGTAGTATACACATCAGGATCAAGCAGAAGAGTCTCACTCTGTTCTTACATATTGTCATGGTTTGAATCTAGAATGTCTCCCAAAGTTTTATGTTGAAAGCATGGTCCCCAGTGGAACAAAGTTCAGAGGTGAGGCTTTTAGGCAATGATTGGATTCTGAGAGCTCTGACCTCACCAATCCAGATAGATTAAGCCATTGACAGCTGAAGGAATACTGGGAGGAGGGACCTAGCTGGAGGAAGTTGGTCACAGGGGCGTGCTCTCGAAGTGTTCATATTCTCCCCAGCCACTTCCTGTCTCTCTCTGCCTCCTGGGTGTCAGGAGCGGAGCAGCTCTCCTCCACACCCTCCGCCATGATGCCCTTCCTCACCTGCAGCCCAGATCAATGGAGTCAGCCCACCATGGACTGAGACCTCTGAAACAGAGCCAAAATAAATTTTTCCTTTTCTAAGTTGTCATCAGATATTTTGGACGCAGTGCTGAAAAGCTGACTAATACACTTATGTAGGACAGGTATTTTAAGTTAGATAGCTGATAATTCCCTTCCTTCCGTATGCTACACGTTTCTGATCTCGAAATATATGCCTATGAAAACGAACTTATGCAGTCAAAACAGTAGCCTAGCAAAATTTTTCCCTATAAAACTTAACTTTCAAATCACACTATTGCCTTAGGGAAGAACTCAGGCACAAAGATAAGAAGCCATATCTGAAGTATTTTATTTGTTCACATTTATCCTATTTGAGGTTAACCACTACTTCATTTGACAGTTTAAAAATCATTCTGTAAACAAAATAAAAAAAGTTACAGCAGCAACAGCTAAAACAAGGACACAAGGTATAATAAAATAAAGGGATGTGTTGAAAGGAATATTTGGAATACACAAAGGAAACATGAATGTGATTGTGGATGCAACAAAAAGGGGAAAAAAACCTCAGTATCTGTAAAAAACAAAATGATAACAGTAACAATAATTAAAAAAAGAAGCAAGAATTCAAAGTGCAGGTGCGCTAGTTTTCATTTCCACATCCATTCAGGAAATAGATAGAGCATACTATTCTTTTATATAAAGTGACAAGTTTTCTGTTTTAAAACAGTTACGTCATCTGGCAGATTTTTTTTTTTTTTCAGTTTACATTATCTCTATATTGATTTAATGGGAAGATGGTCATAGAAGTACATGGTAAAATTTTTTGAATCTATGGAGCAGATGAAAATGGCAAAGTTCATTGTTTTATTGGTTTTTTTTTTTGCTTTATCTGCAGTGAATAACAAGAAAATCCAGTATCAGGAGCATCAGTACTTTTACTTTTTCAAAAAACAAATCAAAACAGCCTATCCTGAGCCTTCCCCCCTCTCCAATGCCACATTCTGATTTTCTTTAACTAAAGACAGTTCACTTTCGGTGAAATCTGGCCCGCTCACATAATGAGAACAATTTGTCCATGGAAAATCAGCCTGGTATTTGTCCAATCTGATCAGACACGAGTGTTATTCTAGCTATCATGTAAAAATCATTTATGCTTTTATTATTGTTTGGACCCCAGACACTCTCCCCTTAATGGGGAACATCTGTTGAATGTGATTTTTTTGAACAGAGGACTTTTATGAAATATATCTCAAATCTTAAAAAATATTTTTAATACCTGCTAAAGTAGTATAAGATTTACCCCCAGCTGACAATGCTTTGCCCATTTAGGAACAGTTTCCTATTTCATTTTCCTTACAGATCTAATTTTAAAAGCCCCAATACACAAATAACTGCTGCCTTATTTGGCTTTAAACAGCACTAGTTTTTAAACCATGTATACGCTCGACAGCAAGATTAATAAGTTATAATACACACATGTCAATGACAAATTCATCTGTTTTGGGGAATTCACAGGATAAACTGTATTCGGGTCCCCCTCCCCTGCCCCAGCAAGAGTGTACTGCGCCTACATTGAGGTGTTTAAATATTTCTCAACAATTTTCATTGTATTACATTATGAAAACACTAGGCTTCGAGCCAGGTACTAATAAATATTTAATTTAAAAGAAAGAGAAAACCCCAACACAGAAGAACATAAAAAAGTCCCCCACCCTCCCGTCCTTCTCTGTCCGCCTCGGCAAAGTGGCCGTGTCCTCAGCCAGACAGGGCTGAGATTTCGTAGTCACTGGCCGAGGTGAGGGGCTTGCCCATCATCCGGATGTTTTTCGCACTGGTGATCCTGGCCATCATGCACACGGGCTTGTCAAAGTACTTCACCAGCGCTGGCTCCGTCAAGAGCGAGGCCAGGAACTGCTCGAAGGTGATGGCCCAGTCCTGGTCCAGGCTGGTGCTGCGGGGCAGTGCCGCCGAGCCCTGGCCGCTGCGCACCAGCACCGTGTCTTCCCCAATATCTTCACAGTGCAGTTTGTCCTCCTCGTGGGAGCCGGCGCTCAGCACCGAGTACGAGGACATGGAGCTGTCGTCCTTGGTATCGTCATCCGAGATGAGCATGGAGGAGCAGGCCCCGTTGTCCCGGGGCGAGGAGTCTTCCAGCTTGATGTCCTCCATCTGCCCGCCCAGGGAGTGCTCCTCAGCGTCGGGGGCCGGGAGCGGCTCGGCGGTCTCCACCGCGTAGGGCTGGCCCGGTCCCTTCTTGGGGAAGAGGGCGCCCGGGATGCCCTGGTGGCAGGGGGGCCCGCTGCCCTCGCCCTCCTTGGCCGGCTGGGTGATGAAGAGCTTGCCCACCTCCCCGATCTCCAGCAGCAGGCTGGTCACGGCCGCGGTGGCATGGTACAGCTCCTGCTCGTGGGGGTCCTCACTGAACATGTTGTACATGGTCTTGCACAGCTCGATAAACTGCCCCTGCAAGGCGATGGGGGAAATCACAGAGAAGGTGAAATCTCAGGGGGCGGGGAGGTGCACAGAGTCAGGACTGAAAAGCCATTTCAATGAAGGCTCCTCAGGGACCCAGAAAGCTCGGTTGGAGGATGGATGGCCTCTGGTTGTTGATAGTCTCCTTATTGTCATTTCATTTCTTTTTTTAACTTGAAAGTTTCAAATACCCATGAAGGTAGAAAGAATGAAGTATTAAGCCAGGCACCGTGGTGCACACCTGTAATCCCAGAACTGGGGAGGTGGAGACAGGAGGATCGCAGGTTTGAAGCCAGCCTCAGCAAGTTAGCGAGGCCCTGTTTCCAATTAAAAAATAAAATAGGACTGGGGGTGTAGCTCAGGGGTGGAATGTTCCTGGGTTCAGTCTCCAGTACCACAAAGTTAAAAAAAAGAATGAAATAATAAACCTTCATTATACGTCACCTAGAGTGAAGTGTCATTATGTCATACTTTTTCTTCGTTACCTCTTTTTGTTTCCATGTTGAAGAATCTTAAAGAAATCCTTGATTCTTCTCTTTTCACGTCTGCACTCTTTGGTCCCCATTTCAATTTTTCCCAGGTTAACTCCATCAGCACCGTCTCATGACACAGCCTCTCATTTCTCAGACAGAAGTAAAACCTTCACCCCCACCAGACGACCCACCCATCCTGCCGTGAGGTAGGGAACGGCCTCTTCAGCCTGTGCTATCATTATTCATGGTGTTTTTTTCTCCCTCATTACACTTCAGCTTTTTAAGGAAAATATGTGTCAGCCATCTTTATAGCTGAGCATAATGATGTAAAAATAGCACGGGCTTTTTGAGTATCCAAGAGTATTTTTAATGATTGAGATGAGATGCATGTATTCTCAAAACTGAGCATTTTGTGCTTCAAATTTTCTTTGAGGAAGTTATTTTCTTTCCGGTATGTGTGTGTGCATATGTGTGCGTGTGTGTGTGTGTGTGTGTGTGTGTGTGTGTGTGTGTGTGTGTATTTTATTTTTTTTTGTGGTACTGGGGATTGTACCCAGGGGCATTCTACTTCTTAGCTCTTCCAGCCCTTTTTATTTTGTTTTGTTTTGAAACAGGGTCTCATTCAGTTGCTGGGAGCCTCACTAAGTTGCTGAGGCTGGCCTCGAACCTGTACTCCTCCTGTCTCGGCCTCCCCAGTAGTGGAATTAGAGGTAGATATGCCACTATGCCCAGCTTGAGTATGTTTTTGATATATAAAAACATAGCTCCAAATGGATACTAATTAAGTGGCCAAGGTTACTGTTATCTTTTGGTACTTATTCCATATTTATGTATGCCTAGAAAAAGATAGCCTCAAGTCTAGAAATGAATGAACTAGAATATTAAACACTTACCTGATTCAACTTGGGTAAGTCTTTTGCATTCTTTGACTTAGACTTGTTTTCTGGAGTCCAGAGTCTCAGATAGTTACGGTTTTCTTGAGAATTTGCCCTCTTCCCTAAAACCCAAGTGTTAAGAAATAAGTGTTTGCAAGTCCAGAAGCCAGTGCCCAGCCAGCAAGATGATGAACAGAGGTGAGAACATCTGTACCTTTGTCCTGCTTCAGGCTCACCGTCACAAAGCCGTCATCTGCACTCTGCTTGCTTCTGCTATCCAATCCAACAACTACCAAGACACAGTCAAGAGAAAAAAGTGCGATGTTATAGGACCTCACGATAGATTTAGCACTTGTAGTCGACAACAGGAGGACGCCTAGGTAGGCTTGTCGGATTTAGTAAACAGAATGAACAATGAAACAAAACACCAGGGCACTCAGTTAAATCTGAACTTCAGAGAATCAAAGAGCCATATATATATATATATGTATATATATATTTTTTTTTGGGTGGCTGAGGCTGGAGGATGGCAGGTTGGAAGCCAGCCTCAGCGAAACAAGGCTAGGGGTGTATCCTCAGTACAACAACAACAAAAAAAAGAAAGAAAGAAAAGTCATTATTTTGAATATATATATATATATATATTTTGAAAAAAATATATATATATATTTTTTTTGGCATAAGTATATTCCTAATATTGCATGGGACATACTAAGCAAATTACTTTTTATCTGAAATTCGATGTTTACTGGAGGTCCAATATATTATCTGACAACCCTCTCCCTGGGGAAGGAGTCCCCCAGATGTCTTTCTCACAGCTGGGTTCAGTGTACAATTCAAAACTAAAGTGATGATGCCACTTCCAATCTTCAGAACTTAAAAAAAAAGCAAGAAAGAAAAGATAGTGCTTGTTCCAACAAACCTGCTTACAATGTTTTATTTTCTCTGGGTATGATGGACCACATCTGTAATCCCAGCACTTGGGAGGCTGAGACAGGAGGATGTGATTTCTCTCCTCTCTGCAATATTATCATCTAAATTTTGCATGTATGAATTTTATTTTATTTTATTTTTTTGCCAGGGCTTGCAAAAGATCAGGAACTCACTCTTTCAACAAAAAATTAAAATCTATGTTCACAGAGGAAAAAACTATTTTTGCTGGGTGTGGTGGCACATGCTTGTAATCCTAGTACTTGGGAGGCTGAGACAGGAGGATCATAGGTTCACCGCCAGCCTCAGCTACTTAATGAGGACTTCTGCAACTTAGGGATACCCTGTTTCAAAATAAAGAAAAAAAATAGGGCTGGGGGTATAGCCCGGAGGTAGAATCTCCTGGGTTTTTGGCGGTTCTCAAACCCCAGTACCGCATAAAACCCCACAAACAAACAAACAAAACTATTTTTTAGCTAAAATGTTATGTGCTGTACAGTCTTTTATGATTCCTAGCACTTCAAAATAATGACTTTTCTTTCTTTCTTTTTTTTGTTGTTGTTGTACTGAGGATACACCCCTAGCCTTGTTTCGCTGAGGCTGGCTTCCAACCTGCCATCCTCCAGCCTCAGCCACCCAAGCACTGGGATTATAGGCATGTGCCACCACACCTGGCTCAAAAATATGACTTTTAAGGAACTCACTTACAATGGTTTTATTTTCTCTGGGTGTGGTGGCACACATCTGTAATCCCAGGAGTTGGGAGGCTGAGACAGGAGGATCGCAGGTTTGAGGACAGCCTCAGAAAGTGGGTGAGACTCCCATCAACCTAGTGAGATCCTGTTTCTAAATAAGAAATAAAATCGGACTAGGGGTGTAGCTTGAAGGTAGAATGCCTCTGGGTTCAATCCCAAGTACCACAAAAACAATAACAACAACAAAACAGTCTGTTACACGACACAAGAGAGGTCGGACAGGGAGAGAGGGTTAACATGCTCATATTCAGGCTCTGCCTGCCGGCTGAAGACCGAGTCCCAGCAATCCCCACCACAGCAGTGGCTGGTCTGCCAGATGTGTGACCTTCACTGCATGTCAAACTAATCTCAGCATCTTTTCAGAAAAGAGTGAGGACATGTACTATGTGTCATTGGAAAATTCCTCTCCTTTAATGGTGAAAATGATTTAGGAAACCAGTAGATTGCCAAAATGCTGAATAGCACACGGGGCAGATTATCATGTAGACAGTTAGAAAGCATGCTTTCGAAGAATTTTTAAATCATGCAACACTCTTCACTGGATTTTAAGTGAAAAAAAAAAAAAGAAAATCAAAGCAGGAACAAAATTATATGGGTATAATTAATAAAATACATGCACAGTTTTTCAGGGACCTATATTTAAACATAAAAACAAAGCTGGGTGTGGTGGCACATGCCCATAATCCCAGTACATGAGAGGCTGAGGTAGGAGGATTGGAATTCGAGGCTAGCCACAGCAACTTAATGAGACCCTGTTTCAAAATAAAAAATAAATAGGGCTGGGGGTGTAGCTCAGAGGTAGTATGCTCCTGGGTCCAATTCCTGGTACAAGTAAACAAGCAAATTAATAATAAATAAACAAATAAATAAACAAACAAAAACAAAACTATATAGGTAGTTTGATTCCAGTTTCATATGTGTATGTTTGTGTGTGTATACATGATTATATTTTTATATTAAAAATACTGAAAAGAAAGATTTCAGTATTAATAATTAGTTACCTTTGTATGGTTAAGATTTTGAGATAGATTTAGTTATATGTTTTGTCTACCCTTAAAATTTTTCAACACAAATCAATAGTACTCGTAGAATCAAAAAAATATTCTTTAAAATGTGTTTTTCAAGGATATTTATTCATTGTTGAAGTGTTTCCAAAACAAGAGAATTCCTTTCTGAATGGGTGTCCACTAAGAAAGATATGGCTAACATTTTGTAACCAGAATATCATGGCTAACGATATTATAAATATTGTAGATGTGGAAGGCACCATGGGAAAAGGGTTACTACACTATCTCATTAGATACTCACCACACCCTATACGACAGCCACCGTCTCCATTTTCAGGACCCTTCTGCACTGTCCTAGATAAGTGTCCAAAGCTCCTACACTCAACTGATTAATCACAAGTAGACTGAGCCTGGCTCCCCTCTCTGTCCATTCACTTGGGTGCTTGCGGTTTAAGAGCAGTTTAAGTTGTGCTTATTCTGGGAGGATAGCAAGATTTAAGAGGCAAAAGAACCCACGAGCAAGCTGGGTTTGCTTTTAGACTTAGGTGAAGTGACCAAGCTGTATGATGGTTAGAAGCTAAGTAGCTTACTGCTGAAGCAAGCTGAGAGATGTTGCTTAGACTCACACAAGACCAAATAGTACGGTACGTAATAATTTGCTCTTGGAGGAACATACAGTGAGCTGAATCAGCTTTATGTAGACCTAACAATCACATGGGGGAGTGGTTGGCAAACTTCTCCTGCAAAGGGCCAGATGGCAAATATGATTTCCTCTGGGTATCCACAGGAGATTGGTTCAAGACCCCGTTGTGGTTACCAAAATCCGCAGATGTGCAAATCTGTTACATACAATGGTGCAGCACTTGCATACTTGACAGCAATCCTCCTGTACACTTTAAATCATCTCTAGATTACTTATAATACCTAATACAATGTGAATGGTATGTAAATAGTTGTTATACTCTATGTTTAGGAAGTCTAACAATAAAAGACAAGAAAAAAGAAAGATCTGTACATGTTTAGTACGGACACAATTTTTTGTGAATCTCTTCACGAAGCTGTTGGTTAAATCTGTGGCTGCGGAACCCACGGACACAGAGGGCTGGCTGTATTTTAGTGTTTGTAGGGCATATGGTCTCTGTCTTAACTGTTCAATTTTGCCACCGCAGCATGAAAATAGTCACAGGCAATACAGAAATGAATGAGTGTGGCTGTGTGCCAATAAAACTTTATTTATAGGCACAAACATTTAAAACTTACATCCTTTCCACATGGCAAGAACTGTTATTTCAATTGTGATGTTCAAACACCACTCAAAAATGAAAAAACCATTCTTAGTTCATGGGCTGTACAAGACAGGCATCGAGAAGGGTTTTGCCCAAAGGGCCATCATAGGCACATGCTTTTGTAATCGACTGGCTTTGGGGCAAGTCTTTTTCCAACCATAAGGGCTCTGTAAAGATGAATATAGTACACCCGGTGAGGAAAGTCACCTACCATGTGTGCATTCCGGGGTGATATCTTCGAAGAAGTACTGAGTGGCTTCGAAAGCGGAATCTGGCTCATCTTGATCGGGGGACGGCTCTGGAAAGGGAAGAAATGCAATTCTCACACTGGCAGGGTAGTGAATCAATTAAAGTATGTTTTAATTATTTGAAAAAAAATGACAGGGGAGGATGAAAAACAGAAGTTATAAAAGTGAGGTGGGGCACGTCATTGGGGCATGGAAGGCCTATTGTCTCTAAAACCTTAGTGGAGGTTTCTAACCCTATCTTTCTTTTAACAACCCCATGCCAAATGTCTCTTCACATTTTCCTTTTTATGAAGAATTTCCCAAATTGTATGGAGTAATGCTTTCCAACCAATTTTAGGATACCCTATGCTATAAAGAAAGCCTGCAAATTTGAAGTTTACCAATCTCCAATCTCTCTCTCTCTCTCTCTCTCTCTCTCTCTCTCTCTCTCTATATATATATATATATATATATATATATATATATATATATATATATATCTAGCAAAAACTGAAATATATGTATATATATTTCAGAAATATATGTATATACATATATTTCAGTTTTTGCTAGATTTATCCCAGCTCAGACCAGCTTTGTTAGAAACTGAACTCAGAGCTTCACCAACAGGCCCACTTGCTTTTGCCATTGCTAAAGCAGTTGCCCCAAGACACAGACTCTCAGCATCCTCCAGGCTCATTTGATCTCCCAATCCTTGTATCCTGTGTGTGATCAGATTCTCTTGCAGATGCCCACGCTGTTTTCTGTTATACAACTCATACTTCCCACAGGTAAGTGGCCATTGAATCAGGTACATGCTGCTTCAGGAACTTAGGTAAATAGTCACTGTTAAGTGTGTCCTTAGTGACCGATGATCTTGCATATCAAAAAGAGACAAACGGGTTACACTAAAAAGAGATCTCAAGGCAGGTCCTGGTGACTAGAACCAGGCCTGCTCTGTGCAGTTCACTTACCAGGCAAGACGTGCATTTTGTACAGGAGTTTGAGTTTCTCTGTGAGGTCCCCATGACATGCCGCACCTGGAAGTCACAGAAGTACCAGTGTGAGATGCGTCCTGTGCTCGTGATCCCCTGGGCCTAGCATTCTCCTGGAAAGTCTACCTTTCACAACTTGGAACCAAGATATCATGTGGCAAAAGGGGAGGCCAGGACATTTTTGTGAAGCGCTCTGGAAGCAGGAGGCTTGGTTTCAAATCATGTGTACTTACTGTGTGCTATGGGAGAGTTAGTCTCTCTGTACCTCAGTTTCCCCTCTGTGAGGTGAGATGACTGGAGAGTCTTTACCAATGATCTTGACATCAGGACCCCATGAAATGTGAGGACTAAGCGTGTTAATATACATAAAGCACTTAGTATAGTGCCTGACACACACACTAACTTAATGAGGAAGATCAGATAACTTGGTCTCAACTACTAAATAACTACGGGGGTTCAGAAATAACCTCAAAATATGTTTGAGATCACTTCAAATTACTCAGCCTTGAGATCCTTTTTTAATCATTTTCAAGCTCTCCTAAATTTTAATTTGTTCTAACATATCTGCCACTTAAATCACTGCAGCTTCAATCAAAGGAATCCTGTTATTTTTTCCTTTAAAGTTCATATTTATTCCTGGAATCAGAAAATCCTTTGTAAATCTATATTCTCAGAGTGCCTAGTTAAAGATGAATCAGATTTTGGAAAAGAGGAATCACAGATTCTGGGCTGGAATGGAAGGGACATGAAAGGTCATCTTCCCCAACCTCCCATTTAACGTAGGGTCCTCATCTCCATCATCTCTGAGAGAGAGCAGTCTGACATCGGCCTGCACATCCTCAAGACCAGAAGTCATTTCAGCCCAGGAAGGCACTCTCTGAATACTGAAAGTTCCCCTGTAATTTTTGTTTTAGTCTAAGCATCTTTAACTGGTGGTCTTAGCTGCACAAAGTCCACAGATCCCATAAAATGTGACATTCTGTGATCGTGTGCATGCGCCATTTCTTGGGAAGAAAATGCCCATGGTTCTCACCAGATCTTAAAGAACCTATGACTCTGACATGGTTTAGAACCACTTGTTTTCTCCTTGTTCATCTCCTTAAACCCAAACAGATCAGGTCTCTGGCTCGCCCAGGAAAACCGCCTTCATGTTTTCTGGGTGGCTGTTCTGTTCCTCCCAAGTGTATAGTTTCTGGGCCAGTTATCTTTCCAGGTTACACGCCTCCAAAATTCCTGACTTTCTTCTCCGGCTTTTATACCCTTTCCTATTCATTATCCATCAGTCTCTCTCTGGATAGGGTGATAGAGTTCTGCTTTCCCTTTTGTCACCTGGGAGTGGTAAAGGGGAAGCTTTTGAGACGACAGCCTTTGTGTCCATCTTGGGCCCAGCATGCACTACCTGTTCCCCTCAGCCCATATTTATTGACTGGCTAAAAATTAATGTCTTAGCAAGTAGCTCAACTTTTCTGAGCTCATTTTGTTAGCTGAAAATAGGAATAATAATAGTAAGTGGATAGGTAGCGCTGTGATTTGAATGTGCGTGTTCCCCTAGAGCGATATGTTGAAAACTTAACCCCTGCATGTGACAGTCCTTGGGAGGAGATTAAGTCAGGAGGAGTCTGCCGAATGCGATCACTGTCCTTACGGAAGAGGCTTGAGGGAGCCCGGTGGCCTCCTGCCACAGGAAGACACACAGAAGGAGCCATCTATGAGGGGCAGGTCCTCCACAGAAACGGAATCTGCTGCTACCTTGACCTTGACTTCCCAGACCCCATAGCTGTGAGCAATATATTTCTCTTGTTTATAAATTCCCTGGTCTAAGGTATTTTGTTACAGCAGTCAGAACCAAGATGGGCAATAGTAACAGCACAAACTATGCCTCTAGGCTGCCTGGATTCAAACACAAAGTTTCTGGTTGTGTGCTGTTAGACAAATTAAATGCAGGTAAACTACTGGGGCAGTGCCCAACCCACAGGAAACACTGAAAAACTGTCAGGGCTGCCACTTGGATTAGGCGATACAGTACAAGTTCTGAAGCATCGGACCAGTACCTGCCCTGGACGAAGGCTGGTTCCTCCACATCCTACCTGTGAGCATGTAGATGAGTGCTTTCTACATTTTTTAAAATCTAAGTTGATCTTCCCACTTCAAACACTTTCAGCTTCCTCTGACCTTTACACCTTCAAGACATTTTTCTTACAGAGTCACCGTGCTCTTTGGAATCCTTGCTGGCTCTGTGCCTGGCCTCTCACCTTTCCGTGGGCATTTAAAGTATGTGGTCCAAGGTCACAGATGGGCATGATTAGAGTAAAATATATAAAATAATATAAAATAAAACCCTCTTCCTTCATTCTGGCAGCCTGACATAATGCCTGGCATAGCCACAACCTCACCTCAAGTGGGCCAAACTCTAATGTCATGTAGCTTTTCTGTCTAATTACAAATGGAACAAAGAGTCCAGTAAGAATTTAGGGCAGGAATGCCGGGTGTGGTGGCGCACGCTTGTAATCCCAGCATTCGGGAGGCTGAGACCGGAGGATCCGGGTTCGCGGCCAGCCTCAGCTACCTAGTGAGGCACTCCGCAACTTAGCGAGACCTGGTTTCAAAATAAAGAATAAAAACTAGGGCTGGGGGTGTAGCTCGGAGGTAGGATGCCTCTGAGTTCAATCCCCAGTACCGCAAAAAAAAAAAAAAAAAAAAAAAAAAAAAGAATTTAGGGCAGGAAACAAGTCAGACAGCAAGGGTGCCAGGCAGCGACTCCAGCGCTGCTGATGAGGTTCAGAGAAGGGGGAGGTGTCCTCCTGATGGACAGTCCCCCGTCCAGGGAAACGGAGGTGGAAGACTTCCACTTAGACTGCACAAATAACGTGGATTTCAGCCCTCCATTAAAAACATTTTCCAGCCAGGCATGGTGGCCCACCCTTGTAATCCCAGTACTTGGGAGGCCAGCCTTAGCTACTTAGTGAGGCCCTGTTTCAAAATAAAGAATAAAAAATAGGACTGGGGCTGTAGCTGGGAGGTAGAATGCCCCTGGGTTCAGGCCCCAGTACTACAAAAAAAACAAAAAAACATTTTGCAATGTTCTTAAAAGAAATATTATGAAATCACATGTAAAAAAATTATATAAAATATAATTATATATCAGATCAAATAAAACTTATTTTTTATTTGTCAAAGAGGAGCGATCTATCACCCAGACATTCCTTTTCCCTAGTGACCCTGTCGTTGGCTGTGTCCGTGTCTATTTTATCGTCCTGTGCATTTTCAGATTTTGAACTGAGACTAACAACTGCCTAATGTAGAAGGTAAAGATTCCTCCATATAAGACACCCATGAGCTGAAAACAAAGCTGGCAATCACTTTGCACACCACCTATGTGCTTCTCGGCCCTCTCCCGCCCTGCCACCCAGTCCTTAACTCAAGATCCCGTCCTTACTCAGCCCAGAGACGAACTCTCGGAAGTTAATCAGGGAGTCTCCGTTTTCATCTAACAGCTGGAACAAGCGGGAGGCCAGCACATCAGAGTGCGCGCCGCAGGCCCAGGGGAAGAGGAGGGCAAACATGCCCTTGAATTGCTCGAAGTCGATGCGGTACTGCTCCAGGTAAGGCAGGCTGGGGTCGTGCCGGTCCAGCGCATTGCTGCTCCCGCCCCAGTAGCAGCTGGTTAGATGCTCTGCCTGAAAAAGAATAAACAGGGTGAAATTCCCTGCTTTGCACGGCCCCAAATCACATACATGTCACAGTCACGCGGTATTCGATTTACGAGTGTGTGGTCTTCCTACTCAGGCATCTGTGAATACCTCTAGGAAAATGACTAGTATAGGAAGCGCTGTGACGGGGAACACAGAGATTCCTATTCAGCAAAGGACTTCCTGATCCTGCTCTTGGAAGGAAGGCAGCCCCTTTATTCACCAGGTCATGTGACTCTGGGAGAGGCACATGTCCATTCTAGGAAGACCACAGAATAAAGTGCACGGTAGAAAAGTCTGGAAAGACATCATCCCCACATAGACATTTACCACTAGCTCTGGGCGGCAGGTGGGGAGACCAGAGGACCCTATTTTTACTTTATGCCCTCTGTGCTGTCTGAATACATCAACATAAACCTATGTATGAGTTGTGATAGACAAGAGTGCTCTCCAAACAGATTTTTTTCTCTTTGCGAGGGGGTTCTGAAAAAGCCAGGAGTCAGCTGTGAGCAGACACACTTTGATTCTGCTCTGGCTCAGAAAAGGAGCAAAAGTGACCAATGTCTAAAGCAATCATCATTGCTTACTGGGAAAGGCAGCGAATAAACTCAAACGGGAGTGGGAGGAGGAAGGTGGTGGAGAACAGAACCAGCCAGGTTTTGTTTTTTGTTGTTTGTTTGTTTGTGCAATACGGCATTGGCAGAGGAAAGGAAATGGTGTCAGAGTTCCCCAGAGCCTTGGACCACATTTCTGGCTGAAGCAAGAAGATGTCACAGAGAGGGAGGCAGATGGGAGGCCACAGGCCTGCTGGGCTGAAGCAAACTGAGTTGTCCTGTGGACAGGACAGTGCAGTCCCCTTTCACCGAGCTACATCAGTGGATGATCGGCCCCTGAGGCATTTCCCCTGAGCATCGAGTTACAGAACTGTGCTCAGGTCACTCCCCTTCCTCCTTGACCAGGCCCTACCAACCATCATTTGGGGACAAGGAGCCCAAAGATCAAAAGAGAAGGGACAGTTTGAAAGTTAGAGATAAACCAAAGGCTCTGAACCACATTTTCCATCAAATCTGCTTCAGGGTGTAGCCTTCCACCTTTCCTCCCAAGTTTTACCCCAAATCCTAAGAAATAAGTTTCTTGGGTAGGAGATTGAACCATTCCTTAGTATTTGTAGGAAAACATCCAGAAATTCATTTTTTTTTTCCTTTTTTCTTTAAGGGCTAAAAGTGTGGCAGGGTATCGGGAACACAGCAATGATTTGATAAATGTTCGTGACTATGAACTGAAGCCAGCCAAAGGATGGGAGGCCACAGGCCTGCTGGGATGACCCAAACTCGAGTTATCTGTGGACAGCACAGTGCAATTCCATAGTGCCAGAGGCCTCCTCCCAACCCTGGCACCAACCAAGTCTTGAGTTTCCTTTTGGGGCTCAGTGGACCTGGGAAACTTGTGTATTAGGAAGGCTTGCTTTCCTCAGGCAGTCTCAGGTTCAGATGGCACGCCTGCAAGTACACAGGTCAGGGAGTGCAGTGGCCTCCGGGTAAGATGAGCCTTCTCTGTGCTCAGGATCTGGGAATTCTGCACAAACAGCCCTGATCCTTCTCCTCCCGGTCCCCAAGTTCTGCCTCCTCTTTCTACTTTCGTAACCCCTCTCTTATCTGCTCGTGGTCTTGATGCCTCCAGGGGCTACTCGAACTTCTGTTTGTTTTCTCAGCATCCTGGTCTGACCCCGTGTGGAGCAAATTTCCTCTACTGTTCAGCATCCCTTTAAAATCTGCTCTTGGTTGGATCCTAATTTTTCCTTTGAGAAACAGAAGGACCTTTTCCTTATAGATAGCCAACGCACTGAGCAGTTAGCTATGAGTGCCTTACATGTATGAATAAAATACGACTGAGTTGGCACAGGATTCGCTGAATGCTGGCCCTTGGGGGCGGGGGCCTCCGCTATTGCAAAAGCTGCTACTGCACAAATGCATCACTAACCAACTACGAAGCCTAGGACGCCTCAGTCTCTCTTGATCTCGGTGTCCTCATCAGGAGAATGCAGGAACTAATTATCTGTATGCTATACGGATAATTCATTGCAAATTTATCCATCAATTCAACACACCTTGTTACTGGCGGGAACTTTACCAGGCACCAGTGAAGCAGCAATAAATAAGACTGTGGCGCCCTCTAGTGGCCACCAAGCAAATGGGACTATTATTGGAAAACTTGGTTCCAAAGTTTGATCCTGATGTTTATGTTCCCTACTCTATGTTTTCTCCTGTACTATGTTTGCACTGCTCAAAATGGGCAAATTCAGTTCTGACCATAAACTAGAGACTGATAAAACTGGTCCTTGCATCAAAGGCATCTTTTAGATATTTCCCCCTGTCAGCCGCCACATTTTAACCTATGCTGTTAATAATGATGCTTATGAAGCTGGGTGTGGTAATCCCAGTACTTGGGAGGCTGAGACAGGAGGGTCACAGGTTCATAGCCAGCCTCAACAACTTATTGAGTCCCTCTGCAACTTAGTGAGACTCTGTTTCAAAATAAAAAATAAATTAGGGCTGGGGATGTAGTTCAGAGGTAGAATGCACCTGGTTCAATCCCCAGTGCCAAAAAATAGATAAAAATAAAAAATGATGCTTATGACAAAAATACTTTTTCTACAAGAAAAAATACACAGTGCTTTAGTTGATAACATAATATCCTCTAATTAAGGATTAATGCTGGTAGAGACAATATAAAGTGGGAATCACAGATACCTGACCAGTGACACCTTTTCTTAGACATGTAGACCGTATCCTTCTTATTCTATCTACAGATTACCTTTTCTTACAGGTTCGCTACATATTAATCTAAGAAGTTATAATTTCCAAGAATTGCAGGCAGAATTTAAGCTTAGTATTGTTCTAAGAGAATACTAAAAAGCAATAACCTTTTAGCTTCAGTTTAAGCAAATAGCTACAATATTATCTGAAGAGGAAGAGAGTGAAAACATCAATTTAAGACTAGTGATAGGATTTATTTTTCCTACCAAGTTCTCCAGTTTCATACTCTCAGCAGCTCTGTCTCCCTATACATATATGTGAAAACTCATGCTATCACTTAACAATTTTACAGAACAATCAAGAGCTCACTCAATTATGAAGGGGAACTCTTCTATCCCTTTGAGTGGGCATGAATTTCCTTTGAAACTCACCTTGAAAAGAGCATACAGTTCTTCCAGCTCATCGATGGTAAAGGAAGTTTCTGTCACAATGGTTCGTACCTATAAAAAGAATAAGCACAGTGAATTTCACAGTCAAAAAAACGTCCTGTTGGGAAAGCCCCTAATTTTCTCCTTCCCAGTCCTCTTGGTTCTGTCAAGGAGGGCTTTGCGAGCCGGCAGGAGGGGGGTGAAGAGAGAGGGAAGGTCTCTTGCTGTCAAAGGACTCACCACATTGCGTTTGGTCGTATCCTCCAGTGTCTGGATCACTTTCAGTCTTTGTTTGAATCTCATCTGCTCAATTAAGTCTGCCCGGATAGTTCCAAATTTCTGGAAAGGAGCATTAATATTTCTGAAAAAATCTGCTAAAGCACACAGCTTTAAATTTGCACATTAGCTGAAACATTTGTGATGCACATAATAAATAACATAACAGCCAGGCAACCTGGACTGTACTTTTATTTATTGTTGTTAATAAGTATCTGGAAATTCTCACATATGCTACCAATCGAGTAAAATTTCTAAGACAAAAGTCTCTGCTTCAAGTCCACAGTTCACCAAGACGATCAGCTCTTATTTTTATAGCTCTTTCTTTTTTACATTGTTACACTATGATTATAGATAATAGTGAAATTCATTGTTATGTATTTGTACACGCACATACATAATTTGGTCAAGTTCATTCTCCAGGACCAAGATGATTTAAATAAAGCTATCCAGATGTGAAAAAACGTTTAAAGAAGCATTTTCTTGACATGAAGAAAGGATGTATCTAAGGAGACTGGGAGAAGTGTTTATGTGAGGCTCCCTTCAGTAGCATTTTTACAACCTGGTCCGAAATCCAAGCTGTCTGTCTATGGGTGGCAGGGGTGCTGAGCTAGCCGTCACTTCACGCTCCCAGACGCCCACCCTTGCTGCATATTTGTTGAACTTAATTTTAAAAGGCCAAGTGAGTCTTCCTATCTGAAGGAAGGAACTTGTCAGGTGTTAAATCTCTTAATGATACAAAAGAAAAACAAAATAACTCTGCTTAACCCATGCAGCTTCACCCATGGAAGCAATGGCTGCAATGGATAAATACACCAAAGGATAAAGGAAAAGTTGACAGACATAGCAAGTGTTGGGAAGGCCCAGGTGCAGCCAGGACTCTGATGTACTGCTGGTCTTGCAGTATCAAGGGTGCAGATGTTTTGGAAACCAGTGTGGCAATATCTACTAAATCTGAACAGGTGTATTGCTATGATCCAGAAGTCTCATTTCTAACTAGACACCCCAAAGAAAAGTATCCTGGAGAGCATGTAGGGCTTGCTGGCCTTGACCTTCTACCCTGAGTGAGATGGAAGACCTCTGGAATTTTCAGCAGAGGAACAGTACCGTCTGACTCAGGTTTTAGAAGGACTGCTCCATCCCCGGCAGACTACCCTGCACCTCAAGTCTCTGACTTGCTGTACACCATAGCAGGGGTTCTGTCAGTGGCTTGGGGGTGTCACATATGGCAAATAGAAACAGGAGACATAGCCGGGCGTGGTGGGGCACGCTTGGAATCCCAGTACTTGGGAGGCTGCAACAGGAGGATCCCAGGTTCACGGCCAGTTTCAGTTACTTAGTGAGACCCTCTGCAACTGAGACCCTGTTTCAAATAAAGAATAAAAAATAGGGCTGGAGGTATAGCTCAGAGGTAGAATGCCCCTGGGTTCAATCCCCAGTGCCAAAGGAAAAAAAAAAAAAAAAGAATCAGGAGACATAGGATACCCAGCTAAATTAGAATTTTTGGTAATCAGTGAGTAACTTTTTACTATCAATATATCTCAGTCAATCTTAGTCTTATATTTTATCTAAAATCCTATAAACCACACCACTCTACAGACCTATCTGTGTGGTGGATGTATACTTGGAAATATGGTCATCCCAATATTTCCCAAGTTGGAGGCTACAGCAAAGAGCAAGGCCTTCTTAGTATGTTTAACTTTCTCCTTGTTTTGAAAGCACTAATCAGGGAGTTGAGCTTTGACCTGGGCATTTCTTCCTGATAATCAGAACAAGAGTACACTGATATCTTTGACCTTGGTCAGTTGACCTTGCCACCAGGAAAGCAGAGAGTGGGTCTGGACATAAAAAATGCAGGACATATGAAGAAACTTCTTATCTCCATAGTTCTTTTCAAGTTATTTTTGCCAACAAAGATGTATTATTTATTTCCACTGAATAGCTGAATTTAGGTGTTTTTAGGAGCTGCCATTAATGACTGGAATAATCCCATTTATTAACTTCAGGGCTAAGTCTTTGGCTAGAAAACAAAACACCCAGGGAAGATAAGTCTTTTCACCCTAGCAGCCCAGTAAGCATCCCTTGCAAAGTCTCTGCCGAATGATGGAGGATTGGGCTTTCTTCAAATTAGTTTGATCAACAAAAAACTAGCGAGAGGTAGAAGGAAATGAAATTTTATGGCATCTACCACTGTCAGGGATATTTATGGGCTATTCATTTGCTCCTTACAATGACCTCAGTGGGTCAGAACTCCTACCTCCATTTTACACATGGAAAAAAACCAAGCTTGGAGAGGTTAAACTAGCCCCAGAGTTCCCCACAGCTTAGCTCCAAATTCTCCGAGCCAGACAGCAGCTTCATGACCCTCCAACCTACGCTCTCACAGGCAGACGGTTCTTCCTCATCTCAGCAGAACAGCACACAATCTGATTCTGATTCATGCTCTTTCACTAGCAGCTCTGGGACTGGACAGTTTAGTGTGGTTTTCTGACCTTCAGTTTCTTCCCCTATAAAGAGACCCCAAAGCTATGCTTGCAGAACTGCTGCTAAAGATACAGATACACTGATAACAGTAACTATTGTTAAACACTGGCTTGGGAATTGCTGCAGGTCGCTAGAGAAAAAGAACTATTCCCTCCCCAGCGAGACATTCAAGGAGCTCTGTGCATTTTTAATTTAATTGACATCTGTTCCTCCACTGGAAGCGGCTGCTGCTATGTTTTCGGCAGAGCCACCCCCTTGGTCAAGCAGATGTCTGCAGCTCTCCACTGACAGAACACAAGAGCCCTTCCGTCTGGAGCGAATGGTGCCAGTCTCAAAGGAAACCATGGATGCTTTCTGGAAGGTTCTAAAGGAAAGTGAGCTATGAGAACAACTTGATACTCCACACCTGCCTTTCAGAGGAGCACTGACTGAATAAAATGCTAAAAATTGGACAAACAGAAGTGGCTCAGTATATCCTGTGCCCAGCATTTCCCTTTACCCCAAACAAAGGCCAAGGTCTGGATACAGGGCCTTCCCCCGGTAGGGCACATTTGATTCCCTGAGAGGAAATAATCCACTCAGGTCACAATGGTAACTTTCCCCAACAAGTAGAATGCAGTGCTGGGAGTGCGGGAGCCTCCGATTATTTCAATTTTCTAAAATTTCCCCTTCCTAAAATAATAAACGAAATTATCCACTTTCATTTATGTCTCTTTTCCAACTCAATTTTTATGCTCCTGTGGCCTGCTTCCAATTTTCCAATTTAGTTTCTAACATCTTGATGAGCAGAAAGGCAGTTTTCAGTGCAGGCAGCACACCTTTTTCTTTGGCCCCTCTGGCTCCTGTTAGGTATGCGGCCCTTCACTTCTGAGCACCTCGTCCAGCCTGTCTGCTAAGGTTCCCCCAACCCCGCAGACTTGGTACAACAGCAAGTGGCTTAGATAGAGGAAGAAGGTGGAGACGCCTCTCCGACTCCACCATCTTTACTTCAACATCAAAACGTTTCCCCCAGTGCTGGAGATTGAACCCAGGGTCTCATGCGTGCCAGGCAAGCATTCTACCACTAAGCTAACCCCCAGCCCTCTGCCGTCATTTCTGAGTGGGACAACGTTGCCCTGCCCAGCTGGGCATTCACTTGGAGGTTTGTTTTAATCTTCAAAGAGCACCCTGTGTTACTATTGAGACAGATGGGTGGAAGACAGATGTAGATTTTTAAAAGAGCCCACAAAGACCAAGCTCAATCAAGTTCAACAGGTTCCTGCCTTCTAAATCTTCCAGAAAGGACATGGGCCATTCAAATGTTAGCTTAAAAACAAACAAACAAACAAGACAAAAACCTCAATTTAGGCCACAGGCCCAAGGAATGATCTCAGTAAGTTTGTCTACCTGGGGAAATTGATTGAAACAAAGAGAAGGCATCATTTCTGATATCCAAAGTCTATGGTTTATTTCTGTTTCTAAATAAGACAAGGCCATCCCAATTATGCTCACAAATGCCTCTTAGTGTTTCTTAATTTGTAGTGCGCTTACTTTTCTGGTATGCAGAATGCAGGGGTCACTATTGTCAGCCCGGGAGCTTGAGCATGCCTACACACGAGAGTCCTTTCTTTAACTAGAGAGTCTCCAAAGAGCTAAGACTGGAGAGAAGGCTTTGCCTTGGCAGAGTAGATGGGAGGAAGAAGTCAACGGAGTGCGAGTCTTTGAACATACGGAAAAGCCTGACCTTATAGGAGCAGAGACCAAGAGGCAGAAGAGGGATTCTCAAGTACAGCTGGAGGCGCCTCCCCCAGCCCACTGCCTTCTTCTATGGAGGTGTCTGAGTGTGCAAACTCACCTACTGGAGGAGAAAAGATGTTCAGGAGGAGGGAAGAGGGCAAGGAGGCGGGAGAAGGTCAGCGACAAGGGTCTGAAGTAAAGACGGTCTGCTGGAGTTTCACCTTCGCTGAATGGGTTGCCCTCTCCGAGGTACTGTGATTTTTCTAGAAACCTCAACTCATGACTATATTCATTATATGAAACTCCCTCATAACTCTGTCCCAGAAAGCAGGTCTGTATTTTATATTTTAATGTAGTATTTTATGCTCCTCAAGGGATCATATCTTTTGAGGTCTTTTGCTTATAGAAAGAGGAGTTGTTATCCCACAAGGTAAATATGGAAATTACAAAAACCATGTTTGTCAGCTTCAATGTCAAACATCCTATGCGCGTTGACTGTTAGTTGTAGGTTCAGCATGCTAAAATATAAGAAATATGGAGAAGCCAGGCATTGTGATGCTCATCTGTCATCTCAGTATTTGGGAGGCTGAGACAGGAGGATCACAGGTTCGATGCCAGTCTCAGCAACTTAGTGATGCACTCAGCAACTTAGCAAGACCCTGTTTTAAACTAAAATAAGACTGGGAGTATAGCTCAGAGGTAGAATGGCCCTGGGGGAGGAGAAGGGGTTCAATCCCCAGTACCAAAACAAACAAACAAACGAAATAAGCAAATAAGGAGAAGCGCGGTGGGGGCAGACAGATCTGGGAGCTGAATCCTAGTTCCAACTGCTGGATATCCTGGGTGAGTTGCTCACCTCTCTAAGCTGCAGTTCTTTGATCTTTAAAGGGGAATAGTAACATCAATATGGCTTGCGATCCCTGATTCTGATAAGGCCTGAAAAACTCTACACACAATGCTCTGTGTTATTATATTTTCACCCAGGATTTAGTTTCAAAAAGTAGCTCTAAAGCAGAAACTGCAAGCAGACAGTTGATGTGCTACAAAGGCCCACTAGTGCATTGCTTGGCCCAGATACTAATTTCAGAAGTAGGGCAATTCAATAAAATCAAGACTTTCAACTTGTTTTTATAAAAATTAAATGTCTGGCAACAACAATTCTTCACCTCTGCTACAAAGAGGCTGCTGATGCTAGCAGGTCCTAGGTGCCCGGTTCCCTGAGACCCACCTGTTCTTGCTGATACACCTCTGCCCACCTGTCACCTGCCTTCCTGCGTGACTCCACAGTCGTGGGAATTTGTGATTGTGCTCTAGAGTGTTTCCTTTAGCTATCCACCATTAGTGCCTAGGTTTGTCTCTGTCAGGGAGACACATTTTTGACAACTGGGTTTGTAGAAAGAACACAGGTGCAGAGTCAGATATGGGAGGCAGCTTCAGATTTCATGGAAATCGCCCCCAAACTGATGATACTCAGCTTCTTCATCAGCAAAATAGGGAAAACAATTCCTAACTCTTAGGATTGGTATAAAAATTCCATGTTGTGCAAAAACAGTTCATATGGGAGCTGTCATTATTCCTAATATTGTTGACAAAAGAAGAGGAGAAGAAAAAAAAAGCACCTATTTTAAATCAGGCCCAACTGCTAATTCAAATTAATGTTCCACTGACAACTGGAACATAAACTATAAGTAACTAACTTATAGATCCATATTTTTTTAGGGGTACGCAAACTTTCAGAAATTCAACTTGAAAGTTGAAGTTATAAATTAGCAAAAAATGTAAGGTGCTAAATATCTTTGAAAGAGACAGATAAATGAAAGGTTTGCAAGTGAAATAACTTTCTGGAGTCTGCTTTAACATACTTTGGGGAAAAGGCGAAAAGGGAATTGATGAAATAATTATCAAGAAAATGGTGCTGGGGTATGACTCAGGGGTAGTGTGCTTGCCTAGTATGCTCAGGGCCCTGTGTTCCATTCCCAGCACTGCAAAAAAACAAAGAAAAGGTTAGAAAAACGTTTATGCTTGTTGGGATCGGGTGTTGAGCTAATGGAATTGTATTATATTATCTTTCCACTTGTACTGTGACTGGAAATATCTGTATGTTTAAAAGAAAGAATTTAAAAAAAGAAAAGAATCACAGCTGGGGCTGATAATGTATCCCCCTGGCTGAGCCCGATGCCTGGTGTAAGACAGGAGCTTATAAAGTCTTAAAAGATCTTCGGATCAATGACTAGACAGATGCTATTTCTTGTAGCTCTTGGGTCTCTCCCAAGGCAACTGCAGTCACTTCTTTGCTTGTCTATTCCTTCAGCTCTCTCTACTTCCGATTTGTTGCAAAGGGAGCAGAGACAATGACCTTCAAAAAAAAAAAAATGCTTTGCAACCTCCACTGGCTGTTGCTAATTAGTATTTTCAGGGCTCCCCCCAACCAGCCTCTCCCGGACCAGTGGGACTCATGACCATACACACACCCACCTTTCCAGCTCCATTCTACCGGGCACCAACCCCCCAGTTCTGGCCTCCGTGCCAGGGAACACTTCCTTGGCTCCTGGCCCTTCCACTTTCCAGCTGTGTGGCTTGCAATGACTAGCTCTACCTCTCTCAACTTACACTGTCACCTTCGAAGGGGTTACCGTTGAGCTGGCAGGGCTGTCTAGGAAGCACCAGGACTCTGCCCATCTGTGGCAGGTGCTCAGCGATGGCAGCGATCACAGCCACCATTAATAATCCAGACGCACGACTCAGAACTTTCCCGGCTGCCTGTCCATCTGCACAAACTATGCCTGCTGTCACCTCCACCTTCTCTCCGGGCTCAACGCCTCCCCCACTACCCTCCAGGAAGGCGCTGCCCTGGAGTGGTGTCTTGGTTGACAGGTTAAACTCTAAGGCTGCAACTTTGCGTCTGTATAAGTCTGCCCAAAGTGTAGAGCCTCCATCCCAGGACCATGGGGAAAAAACTAGAGCCTGCAATCATCCAGCGAGAGAGATTTCGCCCAAGAAGCATTTAGGAAGCAAGTTACCATCTCTGCCAGGCTGAGCAACTTCGGACCCACTGCCGCAACCTGAGAGCCGGGCACCAGATCTCAAAAGCCGAATGTGTTTGCAGTAGACATGTCCTACTTTAAAAAAAAAAATATTTTTAAAGCTGGGCGTGGTGGCACATGCTTGTAATCCTAGTACTTGGGAGGCTGAGAGAGGAGGATCCGGGTTCACAGCCAGCCTCAGCTACTTAGTGAGCTCTCCGCAACTTGGTGAGAACCTGTTTCAAAATAAAGAATAAAATAGGTCTGGAGGTGTAGCTCGGAGGTAAAATGCCCTTGGGTTCAATCCCCAGTACCGCCAAAAAAAAAAAAATTATACTTTCATTGGTGCATTATAGTCTCATATCATTTTTATAGAAATAACATGTATTTGTTTATTTCTTTTTTTTTTTTTTTTGCGGTACTGGGGATTGAACTCAGGGGCATTCTACCTCCGAGCTACACCCCCAGCCCTATTTTTTTATTCTTTATTTTGAAACCGAGTCTCACTCAATGTTATTTATTTATTTTTGTGGTACTGGGGATTGAACTCAGGGGTCTTCTACCTCCAAGCTACACCCTCAGCCTATTTTATTCCATTATTTGAAAACAGGGTCTAAGTTACTGACAGCCTCACTAAGTTGCTGCAGCTGATTTCAAACCTGCGATCCTCCTGTCTCAGCCTCCCAAGTCCTGGGATCACAAGCGTGGGCCACCAGGCCCGGCAGAGTCTCACAGTATAATGCAGCTCACCGTGATGGTGACACGCCTGCACACCGCACTTGGCGGGCTTTCCCCTGGCTCCCTCCCCGCTCCCCTCTTCTCCATACAGGGTATGGGGACTGACGCTGGCATTCTCACCTTTGTACACAATGTGAATGCAGGCAGCTCCTTCAGTAACTCTCCCTCTCCCCACCACTCCCCCCTTCCCCTAGAACAGCTCCACCTCCCTGCTCCGCTGGAGTTTCTCCTGCAGTATCTAAAGTCCCTGCTTTTATCCCAGTTACTCCCTAGCTTTTGCCTATGAGAGAAAACATAAGACCCTTCGCTTTCTGTGATGGCTAATCTCACTTAAATATATTGTTATCAATGCAATGCAAGTACACATTACAGTAAGATTCAAAGTGATACAACTATTATCCACGCACACATCATTTGCCACGCTCCCTCCATATCAGCCTGTTCTGCAGTCTTCATGCTAGTTACCCCGGGGGATGGAGGAAGGTGCTGTGTCCCTCGAATGTCCAGGTGTCACGCCACAGCCCAACCAGGCCGTCGTGGCCTTCAGGGATGAGCCGTTGCTCTGCGCCTAGGCCATGAATGCCAGCCAGTGGACATTTGGAATCTTAGAGAACTTAAAAAAATGCGCTTATTCTTGGGCTTCATGCCAGAGATTCAGATTTAATTGGCCTGGAAGAGAGCCTGGAAATTTATATTTTTTTCAGGGGGGGGAGTGGGGATTGAACCCAGATGCATTCTACCTCCAAGCTATACTCCTAGTCCTTTTTTGTTTGTTTGTTTTAAAACAGGGTCTTGCTAGGTTGCTGAGTCTCACTAAGTTGCTGAGGCTGGTCTTGAACTTGCAATCCTCCTGTCTCAGTCTCCCAAATACTGGGATTACAGGCATACACCGCCACATTCAGCTTGAATTATATATATATATATATATATATATATATATATATATATATATATATATTTTTTTTTTTTTTTTTTTAATGGTACTGGGGATGGGACCTGGGGGCATTCTACCTCTGACCTCCCCCCCCCAGCCCTATTTTTATTCTTTATTTTGAAACAGGGTCTCACTAAGTTGCAAAGGGCCTCGCAAGTTGCTGAGGCTGGCCACGAACCTGCGATCCTCCTGTCTCAGCCTGCCAAGAACTGGGATTATAAGTGTGCGCCATCATACCTGGCTCAAATTTAAATTCTTAAAAGCTTGGCTTTTAAAAATTTTTTTTAAGTGATTTAATACACAGGTAGGATGGGGAACCACCAAGCCAATGGTTAGGAGGGGGGAAAGAAGTTAGGCAAGAGTCGGTGCTGTTCTAAGTGCATCTGCGTGGTATCAGAGAGCCTATGGAATCCAGCAGAGTGACGCATGAGCAAAGAAGAGAACACAGAAACGAGAGGGCCTGGGCTCAAAGACCAGGTGACGCAGGCAGCGATGCGGACAGGAGGGTTGTTTCCAGCCAGAGGAAGGAAACTGCTGCCGCCATGCCCTGCGATAGGCTGCCTGGCCGCCTAACACCCCCATCAGGGAGCAGCCAGACGGAGGTAACCAGAACCCGCCCTGGGTCTTGTCTCCATCTCGCCTCCTTCCCATTAAACTCGGGCAAAGTGCCAAGCTCAGCATGGCGCTGGCTTATCTGCTGTTGAGAATCAAGCCGAGTTTCCACATACTAAGCTTTATGACTTTGCTCCAGAACTCTCTTAACAATAAAGTTCAGGAAATACCTTTAGAAAAACAACCCACGAGCAGAATACACTACTGCTTGTGAGCATATGGGCTCTTCTTCCCAAAGAATAAATCTCCCTGAATTTCTGATAGAGTGCTATCCAAAAGGACTAGGGCAATGGTTGTGCTCCGCAGTATCTTCATGCATTCTCTTACTTAGTGATCACTTTTATAAAAGTTTACAGAGCTAAGGATCAGGAAATGGGACGCCCACAAGGGTTAGGAGCACTGAATTCTTACTAAGGGACACTTCACTGAGGTCCCTTACTCTAGGAGGTCGTTAGTTCTTTTCTGGAATTGGCAGACGATCAGGCAGAGTGCAAGTATCATGGCCAGAAGGCACCCGTCCTCACCTTGGCTGAGCGTTTTTAGAGGATCCTAGGACTCTGGTTCCCTCTAGCTGGTGAAGGATATTCCAAGAGACCTGGACTATAGGCTTTAGAG
The DNA here is from genome assembly GCA_004027655.1 of Graphiurus murinus. Classification (NCBI taxonomy): domain Eukaryota; kingdom Metazoa; phylum Chordata; class Mammalia; order Rodentia; family Gliridae; genus Graphiurus; species Graphiurus murinus. The sequence continues at coordinate 54,036 of PVLC010003618.1, forward strand.
GAGTCCTATGTACTCAGCATAGAAACAGGAAATGAATTGATCTATGAGGGTCCCCCACCAGCTCCCAACAGCCCCTCCCAACCCAGCCACAGCTGAATCTGAGATGCTTCTAATCAGACTTCAGGGTGAGCATAACAAAGAACAAGAGGCCCAGAGGTTGTCATGACATCCACCATCAACATATCAGAGCCCCCCCAAAATCTTAGGCCCCATTCAGTGTCCACCTCTAGATACCTAAACTGTCAGCTAGCAGGTGCTGCTTCTGGCAATGAGGTGTCCCAGTGTAAAAGAAAGCAGGCAAACTCAGGGGTGTGCTACAGTTTGAGTGGTTCTGTCCCCTCTAAAAGTCATGTTGAAACTCAATCCCCGTGCAACTGTGTTGGGAGGCGGGCCTTCTGGGAGGTGACTAGGTCTGAGGACTCTGCTCTGGTGGATTAATGGCGCTAGGAGAAAGGCCTGCAGGAAGGGGTTCTCTTCTGCTCTTCTGCCACGTGAGGACTTGGTGTTCCTCCCATCCAGAGGATGTAGTCCATGAGGTGCCATTTTGGACTCCCATTCACTAGGACTACGAGAAATACACTTCTGCTCCGTGTCATTCTGTGATGGCAACACAAGGTGCACAATGGCAGCGTGGTGCAGCTCAGCCCTCGTGGTGGCCACCTCAGGGCACTGTCAACACGCAGCCAGGAAGCAAGGCCTACCTCGTAGGAAGTTCCAATGAGCCTGAAGATGTCGACCGCGGGGTAGGGCTCCACGTCGTCGCTGAGCAGGGAGTGGAGGTGAGGGATAGGAGGCAGTGTGCTGTCTTTGTTGGTCACGCTGTCTAAGTACCTGAGAGAAGAAGCCGACCTGCAGTCGCTGGAGGATATCGGTCAGGGGATTTACCCATTACAGCGCCCCATGCACTTTCTGCAAACACAGCATTTATCCATCCATCCATCCATCCATCCATGCATGTATTTATTATTGTGGTACTGGGACTGGAACCCAGGGGCATCCTACTTCCAAGCTACACCCCTAGCCCTTTTTAATTTATTTTGAAACAGGATTTCATCAGGTTGCTGAGAGCCTTACTAAATTGCTGAGGCTGGTTTTGATCTGCAAGCCAATCCTCTTGTCTCAGCCTCCCAGGTACTGGTATTACAGGCTTGGGCCTCCACATCTGGCTGAGCTCAGCATTTTAAAACATAAGACTAGGTTTTCCTTAAAATAAGAAAGAGCCAGGCGTGGTGGCACACGCTTGTAATCCCAGCATTCGGGAGGCTGAGACCGGAGGATCCGGGTTCGCGGCCAGCTTCAGCTACCTAGTGAGGCCCTCCGCAACTTAGTGAGACTCGGTTTCAAAAATAAAGAATAAAAAAAATAGGGCTGGGAGTATAGCTCGGAGGTAGAATGCTCCTGAGTTCAATCCCCAGTACCGCAAAAAAAAAAAAAAGAAAGAAAGAAATTCCCTTCATTTGGAACAGGAGTATGGAAATAAATCCTCAGCCAGGGATTTTATGATTACCATGAAGTCAATTAAGACTCAGGAAATGGAGGTGAAAGAAGAAAAACTCAGGGGAGAAAACCAGAGGTGGTGCTCCAAGCTCGACTTAGCACTGTACCTGCCCAAAACGGTCATGGCCTCCCCGTCGTCCTTGCAGTTCAACAGTTTGTCCACATTCGCATCCAGCACAGCGAGGGCCAGCTGGAATATCACTTTGATTCCTTCATAGAAGAAACAGTCCACAACCACCACTGCACTCTCAAAGGGCATCACACTGAGGAAGAGGGTGAGGAACCAAGACAGAGAGATAGTAGAGATCACGCCCAGGTCCTGCATGCAGTCGTACAGCTGCGGGACGTAGTCTCGGGCCAGCTCCTCGAAGACGCCCTGGTCCACCAGCGCACCTGGGCAGGGTGACAAAGGGGGCAGAGGTCAACCAACTACACCGCTGACCGAAGAACCCAAGCTCGTGGCTTGTCTGTAGTCATCTAGTTCACAATCCAGATCCTTTCTGCTCTGCCATTACTGTGTTATCAGATCCAGGTATCAACACAGGCTAGTTGCCAGGTTGGTTCTGGCTGCATCCGTCCCTTCTAGGGTCTTTCTATCCTGTTTTCCTATCATAAAAGAGGACTAACACGATAACTCTAAGGGTTGTTGGAAAAGCCAGTTTGCAAAGGTTTCATGAACACACATTTAACTGTTTTGCTTTTAGCTGTTTTGTTGGCAATATTCTGTTTGGCTGGGTGTCAAATATACATCCAAGTAGCTCCAAGTGGACCTCTAAGCAGCTTACTTGGTAAATTCTACACACACATGTGCGCGCACATGTATACATACATACATACACATATATAACACACACATATATGCATATATATACACTCTTATATATGCACATATATACACTCATATATATATAGTATATATATATGTATATACATGCACACATATATATGTATATACACACTCTTTTGATGCATGGTCCCACATACACTATCATTTTTTTAAAGGACTGTTTTTTAAACTTGAAAGCATTCCAGCTATGCACATTCACGATCAACTTCATATTTTCAGAGAATATTAGAGTGAAAAGATTTAGAAATATAGATGCAAGAGGGAAGCATAAAGCATATATTGTACTATACCAGCAATGAAAATCTTGTCTTGCTAAAATGAATGTCTGATACTTGAAGGAATTATAAGGGCTAACAGCACTAATTCATGGTTGTTTGCTTTGCAGTAAAACCAGTTCTGAAATATGCCTTAGAAACGTAGCTTTGGATAAAGCTTTATGTGCTATTTTCTCCACTCCAGGCAACACTTTTATGAGTACCTCTGCTTTTATGAGTAACACAGGTTCTATCTTCTTTACTAAATAATATAAATATAAAGATGTGTGTATTTTGGCCAAACCTTTTGTGTTAACGGTTGGGACACTTGGGGTAGCTCTCACATATCACCTGGTGACACCTAAATCAAGAGTTTGCTACAACACCTCTGTAATGGTGATGGGTGTGTATTCTCCACAGGGATCCTTTATAACCTACAGCTTTCTATCTTGGAAAACTGGAACCCTCTGAAACTGTTGGCCGATATTCCGGAAATGACACATCAGTTGGTACTATTCTAAAAATATCATCCCTCAGATACAGGTTAGGATGCGCGCTACACCCCACATACCGACGACCCTGGTGTTGTAGTAATCCGGAAGCATGCGCTCACACAAGGCCACAAGCAGCCAGAAAGCTTCCTCCTCTTTGGCATAAAGAAGTAGCACAGAAGTGACAATATTCATGGCCTAATGGAATGAAACAGGATGCCATCAAATACATTTTAAGTATGTCCAATGCATTTTAAAATATAAGCAATCTTGTTAACCTTAAAAAAAAAAAGTGACTAATTTATTCCCACAGGGGCCTGTAAACTCCTTCTGTAAAAGGCCAGATAAAATTCCTAGGTTTTACAGGCCACATATAGGCTGTCAATGTTATTCTGAATTTTGTTTATGACTCTTTAAAAATGTAAAAAACATTAGTCCTTGAGCCAGTATCTGTTAAGGGTCTTTAGCAGAAACCCTAAACATCAAATATGCACAGGCAAAACTCTTCCCTTTCAAAACTTTTGAACAAAGTTGTTTGAGAAAGCTTCGGACACACTAAAATCCCTCAGTACTCTTAATCCTTAATTCCTGAAGGTAAATATTTCCCTTTTCACCTTCCATAACGGTTTCTATAACCAAGTACATATGGCTCCAGGCTCTCCTCGGAGAACAATGAAACCTTTCAGAGTTACAGCCCTTGCCCATTATTTCCGTCTGATTTAAATTCTAAAGTCATCTCACTTTACTAAAAGATATTATCAAATAGCTCATAGCCACTCAACAGCTCAGCTACTTTAGTAGTCCTCTTAATTAAAAAAATGAAGATCAAAAGACACATGTGAATTCTATTATATTAGAAGTCTACCAGCTACTATACTTCTTTTGATCTTCTAGGAACCAGTAATTGTCCATCAGACTTCTACAATGTAAATTTCAAGAAAGGGTATTTTGGTCTAATGGGCTCTTTCTTGCAAGCCTTACTCAGTATTTTCCCAAGAGAAATCATCAACATTCCACTTGAGAATTAACCTGTCATTTTAGCTCATGATCATGGTCACAGTCAGTTCCTTAGTCATGCGATCAAAATAGGTTTTAAGAGGTCCCCAGCCGGGCATGGTGGTGCATGCTTGTAATCCCAGTACTTGGGAGGCTGAGACAGGAGGATCCGGATTCTCGGACAGTCTCAGCTACTTAGTGAAGCCCTCTGCAACTTAGTGAGATCCTGTTTCAAAATAAAGAACAAAAAATAGGATTGGGGCAGAATGCCCCTGGGTTCAATCCCCAGTACCACAAAAAAAAAAAAAAAAAAAAAAACCCAAAAGAAGAAAAGAGGTCCCCATTTATGACAGGCTCTGGATTAGGTACAGGGGGCAGTAGGAGACTGTGTTGATAAGTCTCAGATGGCTGCAGGTATCATAAAGAAAATGCAAAAAAAAAAAAAATAGGTTAATTAATCAATATGGGGGTATATTTAAGTTAAATATTATCAAAAAGGTAAATAACTTGGTACAGGGAGAGAGGTATATTGTGTGGGTATACAGAAGAGAGACGTGTGTGTGTGTGTATAGGAATAGGAGTCACGCTATTTTTATCCCTACACTGGATGGTCACAGAATGCCTCCCTGATGATACAGTCTTTGAATCTAAGGTGATAGTACCTCGGAGCTTCCCAAATGGCCACTTATGTACCAGTAAAAAGAAATTATTTTAGTTGGTACGTGGGCAATGTTTTGTTTTGGTTTGGTTTGTTATACTGAGTTAACCTGAGTTTACTGTAATGTGTATTAAAATGTGTACCATATCAAAGCTGTATTCTCAAGGACATTACTGCTTAAGAGAACACCAAGTGGGAACACAGTCTCTCTGACTCCAAGGGAGGCTGAAGGATCTTTTCCAGGTCACCCAGCTGGACAGTGGTTCAGAGAGGGCCTTTGTCTCGTGCCTTCTTTCTACTGGCATCTCCTGGGAAGGGGCCAGGGGTGTTATTAAACATCCTACACAGCACAGGACAGCTCTGCAACAGAGAATATTCCACGATGCCAACAGAACCAAGATTGGGAGACCCCAGTGTAATTACGGTTCCACTGACTATAAAGCTTTCCTTTACATTATTTACTGGCTAAGCAAACAAAAATTATTATTCTTTTAAAGTATAAACTCTCTGTGACATTTACCTGGCAGTACCCTATGTTGGGGTTTCGAAAAGCATAAGCTGTCAAGACCCTCCTCAGCGCAGCGATGCCCATCTCGTTCTGGAAAGCTGGGTGTTCCGGCAGGGAGCGGTGCAAGTCCCTCTCGATCTCCTCCGTGGCGAGATTGTACTTCCCCATGGACTTCTCCACCAGGTCTTCATAGTACCCGGGGTGCGTGGCCTTTTCATTAATGGCCCCTGAGAAACACACAACAGACACAACATCAGAACAGTGGGAGACCCCAACTTACCAGCTGAACCTCTTTACTATCACTCAAAGGAAATTTACACGATAAAAAGACATAGACGTGCTATGTTGCTTTCTGATAAACTGGTTAATTCACCTGCGGCCTCTTTCCCCTTTTCTAGCACTATAGCTTAAAACCTCCTAAAAGCCGGGCATGGCGGCTATAATCCCAGTATTCAGGAGGCTGAGACACGAGGATTGCAGGTTCGTGGCTAGCCTCAACAACTTAGCAAGACTCTCAGTAACCTCTCAAGACCTTGTTTCAAAACAAAATATAAAAAAGGGATGGGGGTATAGTTCAGAGGTAGAATGCCCCTGGGTTCAATCCCCAGTACTGCAAAAAAAAAAAAAAGATTTTACTTGAAACGAAGGAGGAGATGCCTCTCAAAATAAGTGACTACTGCTAAAGTGTTAGCTGTGAAGGACTTAAATAGTCCTATGGAAGAGTAGGAGGAGGTTGCAGTGCATTTTGAGGGACTTTTTTTTTCACTTGTAGGCAGGGGTGAGGGTATTCCTAGTAATGGGAAGCTCTGTTACTTAGGGCAGTTCTGCAGCTGGTGATAATAGGAATGAGTGTTGGGCTGAGAATCAGTAGTCTGAGATATTTATATTAAGATTCTTAGCTGGGTATGGTGACACATGCCTGTAATTACCTTACTTGGGAGGCTGAGACAGAAGGATCGCAGGTTTGAAGCCAGGCTTAGCAACTTAGTGAGACCCAGTTTCCTAATAAAAATTAAATAGGGCTGGGGATGTAGCTCAGAGGTAGAATGCCCCTGTGTTCAATCCCTAGGACAAGAAGGAAGGAAGGAAGAAAAGAAGGAAGCAAGGGAGGGAAGGAGGAAGGAAAGAAGGAGCTATGAGTTTCTTAAAGTTCTCCTGAAAGGTTGGCAACTATTCTTTTAGTTTTAATGTCATCTTTAAGTTAAAGAGTTTAATAAGGGCATGTGTATTGGACCATCTCAGGTTCAAATAAAAAATATTCACATAAGCCTACTTAGAATGATTATATTTTAGAAGCCGGGCATGGTGGCGC
>PVLC010003618.1:60698-83665 GCA_004027655.1 Graphiurus murinus
CTCTGCAACTTAGTGAGACCCGGTTTCAAAATAAAGAATAAAAAATAGGGCTGGGGGTGTAGCTCGGAGGTAGAACGCCCCTGAGTTTAATCCCCAGTACCGCAAAAAAAAAAAAAAAAGAATGATTATATTTTAGGCCTTAAACTACGTAGAACAACTGGTTTGTTTCTACATTAAAGGCTATTGAAACCCAGAGGAATGCTCTGGGGTTTGGGACGGGAAGATCCCGGGCACACTAGATGCTTCAGGGTGGCAGGAGGTAGTGGTGGGTTAGCCTGAAGGGCCAGCAAATTAAAATGGAAAATATCAAATGGAAAATTCTACAAGTAAATAAGTCATAAGTTCTAAAGAACTTTGATTACAGCATAGTATAAGCATTCCATTTTATTATTAGTTGTTATTTGTTGACTTCTTCCTGTACCTAATTTGTAGCTTAAACTTTAATCATAGATATGAATGAATAGGAAAAAAGATAGTAATGGATAGGGTTCAATACTCTCTGTAGTTCCAGGCATGCCCTGAGGGTGGGGTGAGGATAAAGAGGGATTAATTACTGTGCAACGTATAATATGGTAGCCCCCTCCAGGGCTTCAGTGATGACCAGAGACTTCAGGAGGTGGCAAAAGTCAGGAACGGCACTTTCTTTCTTTTTTTTTTTTTTGTGGTACTGGAGATGGAACTCAGGGGCATGCTACCTCTGAGCCACACCTCCAGCCCTATTTTATGCATTTATTTTGAAACACGGTCTCACTGAGTTACAGATGGCCTCACTAAGTTGCTGACGCTGGCTATGAATCTGCGATCCTCCTGTCTTAGCCTCCCAAGTACTGGTATTACAAGCATGCGCCACCACACCTGGCTGGTGCTTTCTTATTCATCCATTTTCTCTCACTTCCCCAATCCAGTGAGGGTCATGACAATGGGTGTTTTAAACATTAAGCATTGCCACTGAGGCAACGTAGCCAGAAGAAAAGAACACCCCAAGTCATGAGATACTACGCTTTCTTCCTTCAGGGTTTCTTTTTTCCTCTAAACAGTCTCACTGAAGAAATTGGAAAAGAAGACGAAAACTTCAGGGACAGTGGCTTTGACATCTGCACTGCTCACCTCGGGCCCAGAATTTATCAGGAGCGTAACTGACAGATTTTAACACTCTGGCGAGGAATGGGGCTTTAGCTCTGAAGGGGGTTTGGAAGGGGGAAAGGGTGCTCTGAGGTCCAGTGCCCCACCCCGGCCCGGGCCGCACCCGAGAGCAGCAGCCAGAGGTCCCCCCGCATGCTCTCCGGAATGCCCTTCAGCACCAGCTCCCGCGTCTTCTCGGTGCGGTACATGCAGATCCCTTGCCCATATTCGGCAAAGTGAATCTTCCAGGCTTGCTCTTTCAAAAACTCTTTGGCCTGAAAGACAGAACGAAACATTCTTGTGGCCCAGAGCACTCTGAGGCTGGTAAAGAGACTTGGGATGGAAGTCAGCGCGTGGTCCCTGGGGAACAGAGCTCCTGAGAACAAAAAAAGTCAGACTTGCTGGAGTTTGTCCCCAGTTTTACACATCTGTCAGTCTGTAGTTCTACCATGGTACTTTCTGACCCAAGGTCAGAATCCCACTTAACAGAGATGGGATCATAGAATGCCAATTGTATTTGTGGGTTTACGTCTATACCCCCAAGTGAAGGTGAATTAATGTTTCATAAATGTGGGCTGAGAAACCATGCACTTATTTGTTGGTTGACTTACACAATAGTCTAAAACAAAACAAGACCAAGAAAGTCACTCATAGTCTCTACAACTGGTCCCTTTCATAAAGCTACTCTGAAACCTAATGACATATTTCGATAAAAACTGTTTTACTTATAGGAAAATCTCCATGTACATAGGTATTCATGAATTTACTCATTTTAAGAAATATTTTAATGGTATTTTTCTAATAAAGAAAATTTGGGGGAGGAGCCAGGGGGCACCCACCAATTTGGGGTTGAATTCCTCGGGGGACCGCCGACGGTACATGGTCATCAGGGTTTGTGTCGCTGTGGGGACGCTGTTGCCGTTTAGGTTAAACTGGCGCTCTCCATCCGCATCGGAGCTGGTGCTTCTCTGGGGGCTGGAGGAAACCAGGCTGCTGGGCCGGGAATACACCTGTCGGCGAACAAAGCAACAAGATGTTGGAGGTCTGCATGGTGGAACCTACTTTTTCCGTGTCCACTGTGTAGAAATCAATAACCAAGTCATGTTTTTCTGGTGGTTCTTGCTAATGTGAAGAACCTAGAGAAATGCAGCAAGTTACCACGTGTCAGGAATGAGGCAGTGGCTTGAGTCATGGGGTATAGCACGTCCATGCTCAAAGTGGGTTTTCTTTGCATTTTAAATGCATTTCTGCAGTAAAGAGGCTGGCTGTTTGCCTCTCTTATTTGCATGCATACAAAGTGTGTCATGGCTAAATCGGGAGCTTAGGGACGATCTCACTTCCTCTGCAGTTTCTGGTGCATCAAAAATGCCAGTATGATGGAAAAAAAATGCCAGTATGAGTGTATGAGGCAGACAAGGATGAGGATATGTGACCTTTCCACCTTTAAAATATCTATTCATGTTTTAGCTAACAGCAACTTTCTCTATAGCTCTAGCTGGTCTCAAATCTTCGATGCTCCTGCTTTCCTGACTTTTCGTCCAGGGCCCAATTTGACAGGGCCCCACTACGCATTTAATCACAGTAAAATCGCCATCATGATACTGTGGGGCAGGTTTGAGACTTTATTTAGTGACTTCTGTGCCATGCCCAACAATGTGACTGTAGGAACAAGAGTCACTTGCTCTGTAACTAGGACAGATCACTTAATGTTGTCAGCTGTAATATAAGAGGCTTAGACCAGATTATCTTGAAGGTCTCTTCTAGCTCTCTGCTTCCAAATACCAGCTCCTTGAGGTTTAAAATATAAGATCTTGCTGAGATGCTGTGGTAGGCACCAGGGTGGGTGGCTTATCCTAGCACAGCTGTAAAACTTGAGATCTAACAGAAAGAGCAAGGCAATGAACAGCCCTGGACAGAGCAATGGGACAACCCCTGACACCTCCTGGTGCCCTCCACCGACCTCATCATCTGAACTGTTGTAGCTTCCTGCAAACTCTTTGTCCAAGTATATTTTGGAAGTCGTCTGCTGCAGGAAATCTGAGATCCTCTGCACTAAAAAGTCTCTGTCTTTCAAATTGGCAAACAGGAAGGTCATTCTGTTCCTGGTGCTGATGGACAGAGGACTCGGGAGCACACTGGAGCTGTCAGCCTTTTCCACAATCGTCACCTGAGAAGAAACACCATACAAAGAGTTACTTTCCAGAACTGTCCAGAAGGAAATGGCATGTTTGGCTTAGTGATTGACTTTGATATGCTTGCGAATATACATTGGGTGCACTAGAAGGAGGGAGGGGGGAGGGATTGGGGTGGGAACTGGGAAGGGTTAAATGAGTGCCGTGTGCATGTATGCCTCTACCAGCTTGTACCTCATGAAGATGTATGATTACAATGCACCAGTAAAAGACAAAATAAAATTAAAAAAGGAAGGAAAGGGCACTTCAATAATCTCTATAAGAACCACCCGTATTTTATTGCGGTAAACTGAGATTCTTTTACTCGGTTCTAATAAAATTAAACAGCTCACAAACAAAGTAAACTGGATCTTATACCAGGAACTGGAATGATCTTGCTGCTCTTCTAAATCAGTGGTTCTAAGCTGGGAGTGATTCCCTTCTTCCAGGAGACATTCTGCAACATCTGGAGGCAGTTTTTTAAATTGTCACAAGTGGCAGGTGACAGTCATCTAGTAGGTGAGGGCCAGGATGTTGCTAAGCATCCTGTAGTACATGGGGCAGCCCTCCACAATTAGTTTGGCTCCAAACTTCAATAGCGCCAAGTCTGAGAAATTGTATTGTAAATGAATTCTCGACTTTTTCATTAAAATTTCATGAAGCCATAAAGCAAGAGGACTTCTAGCTGCTGCATCATCTGTATGAGATAGAAGATAACTCATGATACTGGTTCCTTTTATTAAGCTTAGCCGTAGGGTGGTTTTTAAAACAGCACCCATCCTTCAAATGTCTCACTTAAAGTCCCAGGGCTTTGAATCCTCAGTTTCAAGGATCTATTCCTGAACAGACATGATGTAAGCAGCTGAAAAGCAACTCCATTTGCACTAGCAGATGTGTGTGTGTGTGTGTGTGTGTGTGTGTGTGTGTGTGTACATGTGTGCGCATACACCTACTAAAGTCTCCTATAATGGGAGAAAAGAAGGAAAGAAATGTCTTCTTTAGCTCTGAACTGAGACATATCGGCAGGCTTTGATAGGATTTTCACCAACCAGAAACACAGCGAAATGTATTAAAACTATTTTCTTTCACATTTTAGGAAAAAACGTCTCCAGGCAAGCACTAAATGGTTTATTTGTAACAGCTCTAACTATCCACCTAAAGCTAAGGCTCTTTTCCCCCTCTTCATTTCTATCTACAGGCAATCTAGACAGGTTCAACTTTAATCTGTATATGAGTATTTTCATGTGAAACATATCTCCTTCAAAGGAGAACTTTAAAACTTGTTCTCCCAACTCAAGTCCGAGAAACAGATTAAAGTTATTTAAAAAGATGCATGACCTCAGGTGCCATGCATTGTGTATGATATATGCTATATATCATACATGTGATTGATATACATGTAATTATATATACTGCATGCATATAATTACACATAATTCATATACGAATGTAAATATTTATATTTCATTTTTATAATATATTTATTTTATTGATAAATTATATCAGTAACAAATACATTAAAAATAGAGAAGATAACTAATATGAAAGGATTGATTTATCAGTTTACTTTTTAATAACAGATATAAATGAATTTAAATACTGGGATGCTAGACAGAAAAGTTTTATATAGCTAAAATCATCTGGAATCATTTGGAATAAGTAAAGCAGATAGTAAAGGTTTTGTGGAAGTAGATTTAATATGATCAGATATGGAGCATTATTTTGATATATAATGCTCTTTATCTATTGGTAATATTTTTCAATCTTCATGAAAACCAACCAAAATTTGTAATTCAATAATGGCCATTAGTTACATATAGTATAGTACTATATTATACTATACATATATACTGTGTATATATGTACTATGTATATATGTAGATTCCTTAGTTATAATCTCTTATAACTAACATTTTAACATTATAACATTTTAAACATATACTCCAATAATCATGGATCCAATAATGCATTTTAAAGAAGAATTTAAAATACACAAAAGTAAGTTTATTTAACATAGTGTGCTTAGACTATTTGATGTTCTCATCAATATGCTAAATATATATGATGTACTATGCTTAAAAATATCCAACTGCAAGCTGGGCATGGTGGTGCATGCTTGTAATCCCAGTATTTGGGAGGCTGAAACTGGAGGATCCGTGTTCGCTGCCAGCCTCATCTGCTTAGTGAGGCCCTTTGCAACTTGGTGAAGCCCTCCGCAACTTAGTGAGACCCTGTTTCAAAATAAAGAATAAAAAAATAGGGCTGGGGCTGTAGCTCAGAGGTAGAATGCCCCCAGGTTCAATCCCCAGTACCAAAAAAAAAAAAAAAAAAAATCCAACTGCAAGATCAGAGATCAGTGTGCCAACACTTGTCTTGCATTTTGGAAAATTTTGCCTACCATGCCTAAGGCTTTCTCTCATAATATGATATATAAAAATATAGGAATTTCACGCAAATGTCCTTGTGTTTTAAAATCTTGAAATTACCACCAAGAATCCATGATTAGCAATGCCATTCGAATGTGACAGACATTAGTAAAGTTCATTAGCACTCACTTTTCCTTCCCTTCCAGTCAGGGAACACTGAATTTCTCAGCCCTGTTAGATTTGGGTGGGGATCTGTGTTTATTCCTGTTCAAGGGCATTAGTGGAAGTGGTGTGTGGCAGCTCAGGGCCACTCGATATTTATATTTTTAAAGTAATCCTGGAGGTACTTGGAATCAGACATCTAGACTCTTTGTTGTTGTTCTAATGTAAAAACTGCTAGATAAATGGGAAGAAGAACCTCTTTCTCACAGAGGATTTCCCCTTGACACTTAAGACATGTGTTAAACAATGTTAATTTTTTAAAGATCTATAAAAGCTCTCTTTCTGATATCAAGTTTTTGCTGGTTCTTTGGGGCATTAGGTGTCTGGGACTCAATGGCAGATGCCAAAGGCATGAAAGGTTCAAATGCTGTGTCTCAAACACAGCTAGTTATAAGTGGATCTTGATAAATCAAGTGAAAAGACTCTTTATCTAGCTAGATCACTAATACGGAAACAAGAAAGCTCCTACATAAAACAAGAGAATGCTCACATGAGTTACAAAATATTTTCCACTGTCAAATGTGTTATAGTAGAGCCGGGCGTGGTGGCGCACGCTTGTAATCCCAGCATTCGGGAGGCTGAGACCGGAGGATCCGGGTTCGTGGCCAGCCTCAGCTACCTAGTGAGGCACTCTGCAACTTAGTGAGACTCGGTCTCAAATTAAAGAATAAAATGTGTTATAGTAAAATTCTATCCCATGAGCTTTGTACTACAAGGTAGGGAGGACAGCCACACCAGAGACCTCTACAATATAATGAGACACATTTCTACCAGCCTGGCTTATAAAATAGACTGGAATTTAATCATGTCTTGGAGGTTAATAGTGAACATTTACAAAGTAGTTTATGATTGGGGGAAGAAACGAACTTCACCTGGAATCTCTAATCGATGATAATGAGGAGCCTCCTCAGATCTCTTCAGCCTTCTGCTTTCCTACCCTAGTAATTTCTTGAGGTGGGGGGGGGGCAAGTGCTGTGTACAGGTATGTCAATGTCAACATGATTTACATTATGATATGAGACCATAATGCACCAATAAAAGCACATTTTAAAAAAAACTCTATAGCAAAGTGATTCTGTGTAAATATTGTGTAAAAATCTGTCAATCTTGTCTACCTTAAGTCAATATGTGGAATGTATGTTAACAGTCTTGAGTAAACGTTTCAATGTATTTATTAAAAAGTTAAATAGAACAACTCCTGGTCTATACAATTGTAAAAGTGGCCATCCCAAGTAAGATATAACATTCCGTGGAGATGTCTGCTAATCAGTGAGCTTAACTCAGCTCCAAAAGGTGCCCTAGCTCCTGGCGAGAACATTTTCTACTCAAATACTCAGCTCCAAAAGGGACTCCACCCCACTTCTTTCCTGACACTATAGTTACCTAAAGGTAATAAAACTTGCATTAAGTCCTTTTCCGCTTCCATTAGTTGGGGGTTGGGATCCACCGGTAATCTAGCTCAGGACTCATCAGGACAAGGGCAAGACACTGCTGTCTCACTGTTTCTTTAAAGCTGCAGCCACCAACCACATCATGCTTTATTTCTAAACGCTTTCTCCACAGATTGTCTTTCTTCTGGTTTACCCTGAAATATGACCGAATGATCTCTTCCTTACTAGGGAAAACTGACAAACAGAAGATGGGCTGAGAATATTAATCACCCTTCTCACAATCCTCCTGAGCTCGTGCTACTGTGTTCTAAATCGCACTAATGTGTAAACAGAGTTAGCTGGACCCAAGACCCAGGAGGCGGTGACCAGAAGTAGGGCAAATGTCCTCTGTGGATAAACACAGTGATGGCTCCATCAGATCCCTGAACAGCCCATCCCCAGTGCTGCTACATCCCCAGATCTCCAGCCTTTTTAAATTTTGAAACATGGTCATGCTAGGTTGTTCTGAGTCTAGCTACTTGCTGAGGCTAGCCTCGAACCTGCAATCCTCCCATCTCAGCCTCCCAAGTACTGGGATTGTAGGCATGTGCCACCACACCCCACTGATCCACGGTATCTTCTGAATCCTGAGTGGCCTTCCCAGCCTTCCGGCCAGCTCTCTATTCAGTCAGGTAGTATTTAATGAAGAAAATTACATTTAGTGAATTATCCTTACTAACAGGCTATGCAAAAACTACTAAGATAGATTTGCTAGAAAAAATTACAACCACATGTGAATACAATTAATCTATCCACCTTAAAATCCACCCTTAACAATTTATCCTGGTCTCGAAATGTGTTGTAACACCAGTTAGCTGACCCTATAACAAGGAGAACTGAATTTATTAATTGCAAAACATTTTGCATTCTTTTTCAACCACCCATTCAGCTTCCAAGAATTTGTAACAAGGATTATACATAAGACTGGGGAAAAAGCTTGAAACAGTGAAAAGGCCCAACCATAGGCAAATGAATAGATTATGCATATAGAGTTAATGGAATTATATGCACTTGTTAAAAATTAGACTATAGAAGTATATTTAATGATTTGAGGAATAGTTTTAAGATATACTCATTGTTAAAGGAAAAAAGTAAAATTAGAACATTTTCTATAATGTCTTATATCTGAATTATAGAACACGCATACAGCAAGAAAATGCCCACATAGCTGTACAACACAACATTAACAGTGGTTATCTCTAAATAGTGAAACCAGTAGTAAATTTTTATTTCTTTTTACTTGTCTGTACTTTTACAGACTTTCTGTGATGATGAACCATTACTCTTAAAACAGGAAAAAGAGAGAAATTTGCTTAAATAATTAAAAAAAAAAAAAAAGAAATGGCAGAAGGAAACTTGAATTCTTTATTATAGAGAACTTAAAAAAAATAACCTTGATTAAATATCCAAAATGGGATGACCTTAGCTTCCAGAAAAGGACCAGTGTTGGCTGGAAGTTGCCAGGTTAGAAATAGCAGACCTGCCAGCTCCTGCATGCCCCACCGAGCATACTAACCTGAAGTGCCTGTCAACCCCAAACCTCACAGCGAAACCTCCAGACAGGAACAGCGTAATCTACCACCTGAAGATGTGATGGAGCCCACCTTCACCCACAACAATAGTGTTTCTTAGGCTTTACTAGGCATGAGAAGTGGTCTGGAAATTTACTGAAATATAAATTCCAAAATTGGCAGAGAATTCAGAAAATCTGAGATGGACTCAGGAATCGGCCACTGCGGCCCTCTGCCTGGCGGCTGTAAAGCAAGCCACTGGCAGATCAGATCGCGGCACACACACGGCTTTCTGATTCAGTGCAGTCTCGCCCCAGGCGGCCAGGCTGCCTGCAGGCTGTGAGCC
The DNA here is from genome assembly GCA_004027655.1 of Graphiurus murinus. Lineage (NCBI taxonomy): Eukaryota > Metazoa > Chordata > Mammalia > Rodentia > Gliridae > Graphiurus > Graphiurus murinus. The sequence goes on from PVLC010003618.1 coordinate 69,867, forward strand.
AGAGCCAGGTTGTTAGTAACCACACCTTCCAGTTTCTGGATTTGATGCTTCAACGTCTTTGGGCCTTGCTGACCCTGGAGAGTCTGGCCTTATCCAATCGCTAGGAATTGCTTCCACACGCAAATGAACCATCCAGAGCCCACACCCCAAACCACCTCCTCTGTCTAGTGCTCGCAGTCAGAGGCACTATTCCCAACCCCAGTCACCCCAGGGCCAGGAATCAGACAACTCAGGAGAGCCATTATGCCCCGGGCCCACAAAACTGTGCAAACTGGCCAGTCCCACACCCGTTCACCATCTAGTCCAGCTCTTCCCTCAGAAATCACAGTACAGGACCTTGCCTCGTTCTCCCCTGGCTCCTTCTGCCTCCTGACCAACCCTGCTGCTTCCTGTGTGGCCCCGTAGGGTACAGCCCGGCCCTCCCCTCGGGGTCTGTGAGTATGACAGCTCTCTCCTAACAGCAGGCATCCTGCCCTGTATGCCTCTCCTCCCGAGCCACAGTAAAACCTTAAAACACCAGGCTGCCGCTGCAGCAGGACACCTCCCAGGCCCCCGAGTCACAGCCGTGACAAGTGTAAGGGTGGCAGATGCCAGCTATCAATTAGGAACACTCACTGATGGTTAAAAGCCAAAAAAATTATATATGATAAAATTTTATATATAATATAAAATATATAATATATAACACATAACATGAAATACATGTAGTTTATATATAGGATATAGTATATGTACTACAAAAACATATATTATGTATTTATATAATATTCATAGTATATAGTATATAAATATATGTATGTATAGATAGATAGATAGATTACAGAAAAGCATTACAAATGAGACTTCTAAAATATCCTTTTTTTCTGCTGCTACTTACCTCACGGAGTGGGATTATGAGGCTGCATAGGTTTTCTTCCTTACTGGTAAAGCAAATATAATTTGTGGAGACAAACATCTGTCCCAAGATGTGCATTTTGTTAAATGGAGTCCAGAGGGTACAGTCCGTGTGGCCATCTAATTTTTCATCCTTGGGCAGCCGGAAAAGGGCGCGGTACCTCTCGCTCTTGGCCCTGGCATCAAGGTCACTGGAAAGCAATAATGACAATTCACCTGACACAGAAAGATGTTTGGAAACCTTCTCAATCTAAATGATGCAGCAATGGAGATTCCTCTAGCTCACCTGTCCCCACCTCGATCTTTCTACTCTCATCCCTCCATTCCTTAGCTCTAGACCCTCTGCCCCTCAAATAATACCATTATTTTAATATATTTAGGCCTTTGTGTAGACATTTTACAATCAGAATCTATAAATGTTAAAGAATCTTGGGAAAACTGGGCCTGAACAGAAATCTCACTCTCTTTCTAAAGAATACAATCATTTTAAGCCAGGCGTGGTGGTGCACGCTTGTAATCCCAGTACTTGGGAGGCTGAGACAGGAGGATTGCAGGTTTGCTGCCAGCTTCACCTACTTAGTGAAGCCCTCTGCAATTTATGGAGACCCTGTTTCAAAATAAAGAATAAAAAATAGGACTGGGGGTGGTCCATCCTCTCCCTCAAGCTTCTACTGCACCTCGGCCCTGCTGGTCGGTGCCCTCCAGTTCCCTCCCTTCTCTCTCTGAAATGACCTCCGTCCTTGTCAACTCTTGCTTCCTCTCCCTGTTTCAAAAGAAGAAGTACCAACACACCTCAGCATACCCTCCATGCTCCACAAGATGGCACTTAAAACATGATTTGTTTTCTGGCTTTGACGTTTGTGTGTGTGGTGCTGGGGATTGAACCCACGGGCATCCCACCTCTGAGCTGCACTCCCAGCCCTATTGTTTATTTTGAAAAAAAGTGTCACTAAGTTGCTGAGGGCCTCGCTAGGTTGCTGAGGCTGGCTTTGAACCTGCGATCCTCCTGTCTCAGCCTCCAAATGATTCATTTTCTCATAGCTTTATTCCTATGCTCGCCCACCTGCCCTCACGAGCAAGCTTCCCATCTGCCTTATTTCTTCACTTCTATGTTCAAATCTTTTCCATTCTAAAACCAAGAAACACCAGAAAAAAAAAAAATCCCCTCCTGAACCACTAAATTTCTTGGAAAAGCAGTCTATACTCGCCTAATTGCCTTTTCCTGCCTTCCTCTTGTTGCTCAACTTCCGGCAGTCAACGGGCAGCGATCCTCCTCCCCGGCCCCAACTCAGGTCTCAAGTCACCAAAGACATCTTCATGATAAAGACCTCCGTCCAAATTCCTGTACACTAGCATTTCCAGTTTCGTCTGCGAAACTGGACTCATCTCCAGCTAGATGCCCCGAAGGCAACCCCACTCAGCGGAATCAGAGCTGAGCTATCATACCCTTGGGCCCTCTCTTCCTCGCCCTGTTCCCCATCTCAGCGCAGGGCAATTCCGTGCAGACAGTCACACATCAGTGGGCACTGACGTCTGCTTCACCCTCTCTCCAGTTCCGTTCCTGCATCCTGACTTGCTAGGCTTTTCTGCGGCGTCTCCTCACCGGTGCCCTGCCGCCTCCTAGCCCTGCCATGGATTTCCTTCCCTCTGTGAGTTTTCCTTGTGCTTTCCACCATGTCCCTCCCTCTGGCAGAAAAATCCATCCTACTGTAGCTGCTTGGGTAACTTGTGCTACCTCTTCCGAGCCCAGCTCTGAGCGGCCTCCGCTGAGAGGACATCTGGGCCACCCGCGCCTTGTGTGTGGACCTATGGCGCTCTCTCCCTAGAGGCAGAAGTGGTGTTCCCATGATATTGTGCAGACACTGGGCATGTCTGTTCCTCTTTTTTGGGGGGGGGGTACTGGGGATTGAACCCAGGGGCATTTTACCTCCAAGCTACACCCCCAATCCTATTTTTTATTCTTTATTTTTGAAACAGGGTCTCGCTAAGTTGTAGAGGCCTCCCTAAATAGCTGAGGCTGGCCTTTACTCACCATCCTCCTGTCTCGTCCTCCTAAGTACTGGGATTACAAGCGTGCACCACCATGCCCAGCTGTCTATCTCTCTTTCTGAGCTGAAAGTGCCTCTGGCAGCCTTCTCCAGGATACCCAGAGAAGTGTTCATAACCCTTGAAGTTGTTCAGAAATGGTTCAAGTGGCCAGTTATGGGGGCGCATGCTTATAAATCCCAGTACTTGGGAGGCTGAGACAGGAAGATTGCAGGGTCATGGCCAGCCTAGGCAACTTAGTGAGACTCTGTTTCAAAATAAAAAATAAAACAGGGCCGGGAGTATGGATCAGAGGTAGAATGTCTCTGCCTTGGATCCCCAGTATTAAAAAAAAAAGGTGGGGGGAAGAAAGAAATGGTTCCAGCAAATGAACGGATAGATGGGTCCCTAGGTTTGAGGTCTGGAAGATAAGTCTCTGAGACCCACCGTTTTAGAGCAGACACTTTCTTGGGCGATTTCTTTTTCAGTTTGGGCAGGGATCGATCCTGTTCGAAGCCTTCATTGTCCAGCAGTTGCCTCATGGCGATGTTGGCGAGCTGCTCCATCAACTTGAACGTCTCGTTGATGTTGAGGAACACGGAGAAGAAGTGCTCGCTGGAGCGCGTGCTCACCTTGATCGTGTCGGGCAGCAGCAGCGTGGCGCTCTTCTCCAGCTGAGTGATGTCCACCCACCGGATCACCAGCTTGGCTGAGCACAGGGAGCAAGGCTGGGTCAACGGGGCTCCCCAAAGTCCTTCAGAGACACTACAATGTCCCCACCCCCAAGTTCTGATGAACTTTGAGTTCCTCGTCCCATTTTGGTTGCCTGCTTTGTTATTTTATTTTTTGAGGTACTGGGGATTGAGCCCAGTGGCATTCTACCTCTGAGCTACACCTCCAGCCCTATTTTATATTCTTTGTTTTGAAATAGGGTCTCACTAAGTTGCAGAGAGCCTCAGTAAGGAGCTGAGGCTGACCATGAACCCAGATCCTCCCGTCTCAGCCTCCCAAGTACTGGGATTACAAACATGCACCACCACGCCTGGCTGCTTTGTTAGTTTTAAGAGCCAAATTTGGACTGTATAAATTCTGAGATTAGCATTATTATGGGTTTTATGTTCATATCCAGTAAATGCATCACACTTTTAGCAGCTTTTTATTACTTAACGAGTCAACTGCTTTACAATATTGACTTAAAAAGAATCAACTGCTAGTGTTGGCTCAGCTGTCTCTACAGACTCATTTTTGATATTTTGATTTGGTTTATGAGTTTAGAGAAAGCCTCAGGAGACTTTTCAAAGCTTCCCTCTGAAAGTCTAGAGTTCTTACCACTCACCTTCCCTTCCCATAAGGAAAGAATAGAAGCAGAGGTGGTTAATACTCAGGTACATCCAGCCCTGCCGGGGGACCCTGCCCTTCCAGTAGCTGCAGGAGTAGTAGTTGACCAGCTTCTCCTCTTCGGGCATCCCAAACAGTCTGTGGAATTTCACGATGGCTTCCTTAAACTTTTCTGTGTCATCATCTTCCTTCACGTCATTGATTTTGTTATACTCAGCAATGACACCCTAATTGGGAATAAACAAAGCACACCCAGCATTGATATGAACCAGAGCTGCACAGACCAAGAGGAAAGAAAGAATCCCTAAGGCCAGAACTTGTTTTCAAAGTGATGACTCCTAAGCTGGGCCTGGTGGTGCACGCTTGTAACCCCAGCACTTGGGAGGCTGAGACAGGAGGATGGCGAGTTCGAGGCCAGCCTCAGCTACTTAGTGAGGCCTTCTGCAACTTAGTGAGACCCTGTTTCAAAATAAAGAATAAAAAAATAGGACTGGGGGTGTAGCTTGGAGGTAGCATGCCCCTGGGTTTAATCCCCAGTACTGAAAACACACACACACACACACACACACACACACACACACACACACACAAAGTGATAAATCCTGTCCAAAGGCAACCCCCAAATTCTATACCATTTGTGCACTGCAAGATTTTTCAAAGGACTGTATACATTTTGTTATACATTTCTTTTATTTTATTTTTTATTTTTTGCGGTACTGGGGATTGAACTCAGGGGCGTTCTATCTTCGAGCTATACCCCCAGCCCCATTTTTTATTCTTTATTTTGAAACAGGGTCTCACTAAGTTGCAGAATGCCTCACTAGGCAGCTGACGCTGGCCGAGAACCCAGATCCTCCGGTCTCAGTCTCCCATATGCTGGGATTATAAGTGTACGCCACCACGCCCGGCTAATATACATTTTGTTATATATTTATCAGTGCTAATTATTTTATTGAGCTAACTTGGAGGGAAGCTCACAGTTTTATTTTACAAATGAGGAAATGGAACCATTTTGTTAGTTTTGTTTTTACTGAGCTTATTATGACAGAGTCATCCTGAAGGCCAACTTCTGCCTTTCTCAGAATCAACAAAAAAATTCATCATGAAAAAATGAGAGAGGAGAAAAAGACCACATGCATGTCACTCAGGGACACTTGTCCACAGACACTGTCTAATAGCCATTAAAACATCAGGGAACTTGGAGAAAAGGAACAAGTCATGAGAAGAAAAGGGGTGAATCCAAGAGTAGAAATTATATTAGATAGGACTTTTTGACAGCTGAACAGGAAATAAAATATTTGCATAGCAAATGACTGCCTTAATCTACAGTTTAGTCGTTATATAGTAGTGTAAGAAGCCTTTCTGTGTATGTGTAGTACTGGGGATTAAACCCAGGGGTACTCTACCTCTATACTCCCAGGCCAATTTTATTTTTTATTTTGAAACAGGGTCTTACTAGGTTGCTAAAAGTCTTGCTACTTTGCTGAGGCTGTCCTCCAACCTGCAACCCTCCTGTCTCAGTCTCCCAATTACTGGGATTACAGGCATGGGCCACCACACCTGGCTTAGAAATCATTTTATTGTTACACTATTTCTTGAAAATTGACTTTTACACATATTGCTTGATAGGAAATGCTCCCTTGAACTCCACTGTTGACTTTGTAATTGTCCAGAAGGGAAATGGGATGAAAAAAACAAAACAAACAAACAAACAAAAAAACACGTTTCCCAGTTGGTAAATAGACCTACAGCCTATGTGACATTTCAAAATTGTCAATGTCTTTAGAGGGGGATCAGTATATATATATATATATATACTGATCATATACTGATCATATATATATACACACTGATATATATATACTGATTCATATATATATAAATATACATATATATTTATATATATATATGAATGAATGAAGAAATGAATTCATGAGTACTGTTTTCCGTGCTCATGAAGCAGAGCAAGAGCCCACTAACAAGAGCAGCAGTTGGGTCCCGGGCAATCCCAACAGCCAACAGATTCAGAGTGAGCCTGGAGACCCTCACGTGGGCTAACATGGGATCTTCTTCTGGACCATCATAGTAGGGCTCTCACCTAACGTCAACACAGGTAAGACATTAGAAGGAAGTGATGTTTAACAGACCAAGTGATACTTCTATGTTTTTGAGTGGAAAAACATTAACTTCAGATGATGCTACCTAATGATCTGCTATGTGCCGCATTTCCAGAAGGCTTATTTAAATTTCAAAAAGAAAGTCTGGTGTGATGGTGCACACCTGTAATCTGAACACTTGGGAGGCTGAGACAGGAGGATCACAGGTTTGAGACCAGTCTCAGCAAATTAGGGACACCCTCAAAATAAAATAAAAAGGGCTAGAGGTGTAGTTTGGAGGTAGAATGACCCTGAATCTGATCCCCAGTAACAAAACAAACAACTAAACTTTTTTAAAGAAAATGTTTTGAAGTATGAGAGGACTTACAACAGTATAGATGGAGAAAAGTCACTGCGGATCCCTCTGGGGCCCAATGTACCAGGCCTTGCCGACCAATGTCATTGTCAGGTGAATCAAGAGCCCCACTTTCAACTTGCCTACCTTGGGGAAAAGACAGGGTCCCAGGTGCAGAACCTCTCCTCAGCTTGCTCTAACTCTTTAGCCACGAGGACTAGAGATGCAACAAAAGGATGGAATGATTCCTTCCCGAACATTCTACCGGTTCTACATCACATAAGAGGACCTAAGCAACAGCACCTCATGACACTGGAAATTTAATAAAATGAATATAGGGTGGGCCGCTCAATAGTCATTTAAATACAGAGTATTAATGTGTAATTTATAAAAGAGGAAATTAACTTGGCACACATGGAAACACATTCAATCTTATAATCAAGCAAAGACCAAATTAAAACATTAAGGCATTAACTTATTGGGGGGCACTAGAGGCTGAACCTAGAGGGAGTATAGCTCTGAGCTATGCCCTAGTCCTTTTTATTTTTTATTCTGTACAGGGTCTCATTAAGTGGCTGAGGTGGGGCTCTAACCTGTGATCCTCCTGTCTTAGCCTCCCAAGTACTGGGATTACAGGCCTGTTCTATCATGCTTGACTAAGACTTTACAATGTAAAGCCACTTGAATCACTATAATCTTGAAAGCAAGCAATGTGTAATTACATAGGGATTCTAATCTATTGATAATATCTACTAAGATCCATTAAAATGTGTTAACTACTTAACCCAAAGGAAGCAAACATACAATTTGTGGGGAAAATTGTATGGACAAAAATGTTAACTGTAGCCAAGCATGGTGGTGCACAATTGTAATCCCAGTACCTGGGAGGCTGAGACTGGAGGATCCCGGTTCCCGGCCAGCCTCAGCTACTTAGTGAGGCTCTCTGCAATTTAGTGAGACTCTGTTTCAAAATAAAGACTAAAAAAAAACAAAAAAATAGGACTGGGGCGTAGTTCAGAGGTAGAATGCCCCTGGGTTCAATCTCTAGTACCACACACACAAAAAGTTAACTGTATTTTTATTTGTGCCTACTTCTCACTAGTCGAGAAGCTAAAGTGACTGCTGGAAAAGGAAGAATCCTAAGTCAATTATGGAGTCACATCCAGTTATTGAAATAACAACTTAAATTACATAACAACAAGCCATATGTGGTGGCTCACACCTATAATCCCAGTACTTGGGAGGCTGAGACAGGAGGACTGAATGTCTGAGGCCAGCCTCAGCTACTTAGTGAGAACCTGCTTCAAAATAAAAATTATAAAGAGCTGAGGTGTAGCTCAGAGGTAGAATGTTCTGAGTTCAATCCCCAATACCAAATATATATATATATTTGACAACATTGTAGATATTGGCCAAGGAAAAAAGAACATCCTATCAAATTGTATGTACACTGAGACTACGACCATGATCCACAGGCATAGTAGAAGTTTAGAAAGAAATACACAAAATGGTATGTGTGGTATTTGGATTATAGTTGTCTCTGTCACTAATTATTATACTCAGAATGTATAAAAGTTAATTAGATCTCAAAACAAATAAGTCAGTTCCCTTCATTATTAGACAGTCTGTGAAATCATAACCCATTCATTCGCCCATGGTGGCATTCTTTCACACATAATTACCGTAATAGCAATTACCTCCTCATAATGGGTGTCAGGAGAATTAAATCTGACGTAATGACAAAAAGAATGGCTATTTGACATAATTTGTCCTTGATTGATTCATTCATTCATTCAAGCTCCCGAGTTCTGTCTTCTAAGCTCTGGTTTCTCCCTCTAGCTCCTTCTTTGTGTCAGTTTCCCAAGGATGATACCATCTGAGGGAGGACTGTGAAGAGTAATGACAGCCTCCAACAGCCTCTGGGTAAAGACGCCTGCTCCAGTCTGTCTCTCCCACTTCAGCTGGCTGACCCCACCCCTCTGGTCCCTCCTACACGATCAAATTAGAAATCCCCACACTCTCTCCATTTACATTACCTCCAGAAATTCAGATATATGATGTAGAGCTAAAATACAGATATTATAAAATCTGAGTCTCCCGGAGGATCTGGGTTCACGGCCAGCCTCAGCTACCTAGTGAGGCACTCCGCAACTTAGTGAGACCCTGTTTCAAAATAAAGAATAAAAAATAGGGCTGGGGGTGTAGCTCAGAGGTAGAATGCCCCTGAGTTCAATCCCCAGTGCCGCAAAAAAACAAAAAAAAAACCCAAAAAACCAAACTGGGTCTCATCAATAAGACAACTGTCAATTATACATGGCTTTTGTTTTGGTATTTTGGAAGCTGCCGCTTCTCAGCTACACCTCCAGTCCCCCCTCTTTTTTTTTTTTTGCAGTACTGGAGATGGAACTCAGGGGCATTCTACCTCTGAGCTATACCCCCAGCCCTATTTTTTTATTCTTTATTTTGAAACAGGGTCTCACTAAGTTGCGGAATGCCTCACTAGATAGCTGAGGCTGGCCGCGAACCCAGATCCTCCGGTCTCAGCCTCCCAAATGCTGGGATTACAAGCGTGCGCCAGCAGCCACCACGCCTGGCTTCCCCCTCTTTTTTTTTTTTTTTTTTTTTTTTTTATAAAACAGGATCTCCTTAGGTTGCTGAAGCTGGTCTCGAACCTATGATCCTCCTGTCTCAGCCTCCCAAGTACTTCCTGCTCCAGGGAGGGATTCTCTTAAGTTGATCCCTTCTAATGGCTCCCTCTGTTCCATTTTTACCGCTACTCATCTACTCTCCCCAATAGGGATGGAGAAGAAACTTAAATCAGGAATAAAGATTCCTTCTGAGGCGTGGAATGAAGGAAGAGGCTGGTGACAGTACATGTGCTATCCTTCGCTTCATTCTCATTTCATACAGCCCACTGCAAGTACAGTTTTCTCCTTCAAGAACACCAGACCCTAAGAAGAAATGAGATTCCATTTGTACTTTTAAAACGATGTTTCTGACTTAAAATTACTACATTTTTATGTGAAGCTTCGCCTAGTAGGAGGAACAAAAATAAAATCGATACTACTAGCGAGCTTTAGGAGAACCATTCTGTAGACCATTTCCTAGACTTCCTCCTTACCTCGGGTATAAATAAAGGCTTTTAAAATAGGCCTGGAAATCTAGATGCTACAATAGAAAGAATTGCTAATTTTGACCAAATAAAAACATAAAAGTTAGCTGGGCATGGTGGTGCACGCTTGTACTTGGGAGGCTGAGACAGGAGGATTGTAGGTTCGAGGATAGCCTCAGCAAGTAGTAAGACTCTCATCAATCAAGTGAGACCCTATTTCAAAACAAAAATTTTTTAAAAAAGGGGATGGGGTTGTATCTCAGAGGTAGAATTAAATTTATTAAGTAAATTTAACAATTTTTTTTTTTTTTTTTTGCGGTACTGGGGATTGAACTCAGAGGCATTCTACCGCCGAGCTATACCCCCAGCCCTATTTTTTATTCTTTATTTTTTGAAACCGGGTCTCACTAAGTTGCAAGTGCCTCACTAGGTAGCTGAGGCTGGCCGCGAACCCGGATCCTCCGGTTTCAGCCTCCCGAATGCTGGGATTACAAGCGTGCGCCACCACGCCCGGCTACAATTTTTTTTTTTTAAAAAGGGCTGGAGGTATACCTCAGGGGTAGAATGCCCCTGAGTTTAATACACACACACACACACACACACACACACACACACACACACACAACAACAACTCTGCATGGCAAAAATTATCATGAGCAAAGTTAGAAGGCAAATGACAAGTTGAGGTCAAATTTCTACAATATTGATCACCAGTAGAGAGCAAGTGGCCTTCCTATAAAAAAAAAAAAAAAAAAACCTTTTAAAGATTAAATCAAAATCAAAATCAAAAGTCCTGTAGAGCTGGACGTGGTGGCGCATGCTTGTAATCCCAGTACTTGGGAGGCTGAACCTGGAGGATACGGGTTCACAGCCAGCCTCAGCTACTTAGTGAGGCACTCCGCAACTTAGTGAGACCCTGTTTCAAAATAAAGAATAAAAAATAGGACTGGGGGTATAGCTCGGAGGTAGAATGCCCCCGAGTTCAATTCCCAGTACCGCAAAAAACTAAAAAAAGTCCTGTAGAAAAATAGGCAGCAGACACAAGTAATTTATAGAGATACAAAAAGAGTACCTTAGATATATAAAAAGATATTCAACTTTTCATAAATAAGACAAATACAAATTAAAACAACACTGGAAGATTATGTGTTCCCCATCAGGTGGGCAAAAATTCAAAAACTTGATAATCCACATTGGGGGTGAAGCTGTGGGGAAAGATGCATTCCTGTACATGCCAGTGGGAATGTAAAAAGGCCCAAGTCCTGTGGAGAAGAACTTGGCAGTATTCAGCAAAACATTACATCCCTTTACCCTTTGATCTGGCAATACTGCTGCTACTACTAATATTACTACTATCACTACTACTGTTAAATTCACTCTAAAGATACAATCCCAATTAAAAAAAAACCATACCTATGAAAAAATATAGGTAGAAGTATTTGTATTTGTGAAATATTGAAAAGAACGTAAGTGTCAAAGTAGAGGTGAATGGCTGAATTATCTGTTATATACATTCACACTAGGTAGCTGTAAAAAAAGAATGAGGAACTAGTTGGGCATGGTGGTGCACACTTATAATCCCAGTACTTGGGAGGCTGAGACAGGAGGATCCTGGTTCGCCGCCAAACTCAGCTACTTCAGCTACTTGATGAGGCCCTCTGCAACTGAGTAAGACCTTGTTTCAAAACAAAGAATAAAAAATAGGGCTGAGAGTGTAGCTTGGAGGTACAGTGCCCCGGATTCAATCCCCAGTACAGAAAAAAAAAAAAAAAAAGAATGAGGAACTAAAATAAGATATGGATTAGATTGTGGAATAAAAAAAGAACATAGAATTTTTAAAAATGGTAAAAATCCAAATAAAGTCGGTAGTTTAATTAAAAATATTATATGGATGTTAATTTCTTAGTTTTGATAAAGGTACTATAGTTATGTAAGATGTTACTATTAAGGGAAGCTTAGTATAGGGTATATGGTGCTTCTGTGCAGAATCTTCATAGTTCTTCTATAAATCTAAAAGTATTTAAAAATAAAAAATACTATTAAAGTATTTCATATTTTAAAAAATCATGTGGAAGAATTCTGTTAACTGATATAGCATGTTAGAGGAATATTAAATGAAAAAACCAAAATGCACAGCATCACATATATATGTGAAGTCTTCCTTAAGTGAAATAATTCAAGGGCAGTAAGAAAGATACATGCATCTGCTTATTTTTACAAAAAGAAACACAGGAAGGATAAAGCAGATAATAATGAAGTCAATTCACTATGAGGAATTTGGGGGGAGATAGGGCAGCACAGATGCAAACAGGATTAATAATCTTTGATTCTCGGGAGCATGTTAGTATTTTTCTGTATTCAAAAAATAAAATAAAGCCGGGCGTAGTGGTGCACGCTTGTAATCCCAGCATTTGGGGGGGCTGAGACAGGAGGATCCGGGTTCGCGGCTAGCCTCAGCTACCTGGTGAGGCACTCCGCAACTTACTGAGACCCGGTTTCAAAATAAAGAATAAAAAATAGGACTGGGGGTATAGCTCAGAGGTAGGATGCCCCTGGGTTCCATCTCCAGTACCGCAAATAAATAAATAAATAAATAAATAAATAAATAAATAAATAAATAAATAAAATGAACAGTGCTGGAAAAAAGGAGGAGGAACCTAAAACTGAAAGTAAACTGAAGCAAATGGGACAGGGAAAGTCCAAGGTGAACCTGGAACATCCCGAGTCCCCAAGTAAGGGAATCCTCCAAAAATAATGGGGGGGCATCACAAGGACGCAGGAGGCAATTGGGAGTGGGTTCCCGCTAGCTAAGTCCAGGATGGTGTGAGCACCAAGATAACTGATTCCAGTAGCAAAACAAACAACTGAGCACTCCAGGCGTCCCCGTCTCTAGACGTGGTTATGTAAGTGGCAGGAAGGCTCTCACCAGCAGGAGGGTCGGGTTGGCCAACTGGAAAACATGGGAGTGTTGGGACTGAAAAGCATCATTTTATAAAAGCCATCACTATATAAAACCATCGTCCCTATCACTCTCAACTACTGTACGATGTGAGACTAATAATAGTGCACCATAAAAGTATACAAAAAATTAAAAAGTAAAAGAAACCTATTGATTGAAAACAACCACCATAAAAACAAAGAACAAAGGCTAGTTCAGACAAAAATGCATCAACAGATGTTAAATTGAGAGGGAAATTTTGATAAGGAGCAGGATATCTGTGTAGTCGTAAAATGCTTTATTTTATTTTATCTTATTTGTGGTACTGAGGATTGAATCTAGGGTTGTTCTACCTCTGAGCTACACCCCCAGCCCTATTTTATTTTATAAAATAATACTTTATTTTATTTTTTGTTTTTAAAGCAGGGTCTCACTAAGTTGTGGAGGGCCTCACTAACCAGCTGAAGGCTGTCCTTGAATCTGTGATCCTCCTGTCTCAGCCTTCCAAGTACAGGGATTATAAGCTTGTGCCACCATGCCTGGCTCTTAAAATGCTTTCTTACAGAAAATTATTTATTATCTGCAAAGACAAAATTAGTAACTCTACAGTGGAGAAACTGGATCCACCTTGGCTAGGTTTAAAACACCACAAGGGGCGGAGAGTATCCTGTGGCTCTAGAGGGAGCTTGAGGGGGACACAGGGCTACCATCCAGCACCCCTCCCGAATGCACAATCCGAAATGAATCACAAGAAAACATCTGACCGAACTCCCAAAGAAAGAGTGAACATGTTCTATTAAAAAGAGGTGACTGTATAACTTTAAAAACATTAATGTCATGAAACATTAGGAAAGTCTGTGGAGCTGTTCCAGACTGAAGAAGACTAAAGAGGTGAGAACTAAACGTGATACCTTTGTAGACTGCATCCTGCCCTAGCATGAAGAAAAAAAACTACAAAGAACCTCAAATTTGGCCATTTAAAATTAGAACATGTGCCAAATTCTGCAATATAGTACTAATGTTAAATTAAGAGCTAATGTT